>JAZKLR010000332.1:0-275502 GCA_037103525.1 Ganaspis brasiliensis | reverse complement strand
TTACCAAAATTTCTGTACATCTCGAAATCAAAATTTAAAAATTCCCGCTTGTTTCTCAATCGAATTGGTTAAATTAAGAAACATAATTCCAGCTTTAGTTTTAATTAAACATCAATTCGTGCAAATATTAATTCGGAACTAGTTCGGAATAAATGAAGACATGAATAAATGAATGGATATTTTAAATTATATTCACTTAAAATTCTGTTTAATGAGAACTCTGTAAAATAAAAATTCAGTTAGATTCGAATTCTTCTAAACAAAAAGTCGCTATAAGTAAATTCTGTAAACTAAAAATTCTGCTAAAAATGAATTCGGCAATCTAAAAATTCGGTTAAAGTAAAAATTCGGACTAATGTAAATTACGTTGAAATTAAATTTAAAAAATTAGTATTTCCCAAAAATGAATCTAAGGAAATCCTATAAAATAAAGATTCCTCTCGCTATCTATTCTGCAATTTTTTATCAATAAATTCGTAATTAATTCTTATTTTAAAAATCATTAAAAATTCATTTAAATATTTGGTTTCTTAATAACAATCAAAGAAATATTTACGAACGTCGCAGGCATAATCGAGCAGTGATGCTTACGATAAAGTTATCGACCATGCGAGTCATATTACCTTCAACAGTCGTGGTTTCCCGTGCGGCTAAGTCACTGGCATCATGAGAGGTAGCATCCAATGTGAGCGTCGATTTAGTCGAATCTTTTACCAGAGAAAAAAAACTTATATTATTAATTTATTAAATTTATTCTCCCGTTATTTTCATAAAAATTAAATAAGAAATTAGAAATTTAAAACATTTTGAAAAAGAACTTATAAACTATAATTAAAATTAACCTGATTATTCTTAATTAATTTTTTCTTAATTATTAATTAGTAATTTAAGAAACGTTAATAATTAAATAATTAAATAATTAATTAAAATTAACTCATACCTGCAAAATTAAGATTTCCAATATTGAAGGGAGTGGGGGTAGGATGATATCCAGCCATTGGATAATATCCGGAATATTGCAGCGATACCCTGTCATTTCCATAAATTGGACTACTATAAGCTGCATAATCCAGTTTCTAATCAGGCAGAAAGTATCAATAATTTGTTATTTATTTTAGTTTAAAAAAATTATTAATTCAATTAAATAATTATTAACTCAATTAAATAATTATTAATTAATTATTTTATTAATTAAAAATACCTGCGAAGTAGTTGATATATTTTGACCCATTGTAGGAAAAGTCGTTGCCCCACTGTTGTACCCATAGGCCGAATATTGAGCCATCGAACTCGGATTCGTGTAGGAATTTAAATAAGGACTCGGCAAAGCCGAGGAATTTTTTGAAACTGTCGTTCCTCCATACGATGACGAATTGTATATGCTGATAAAAAAAAAAATTATTTTATATGGGAAATGTTTTTTAACTGGGCCACCCCACCTCTTCATTTTACACTTATTTAGAAATTATTCTAATAACTCAAAAAATTTTTGGGTAGTCGGCATTTTGACCAAAATTTAATTGATAGAATGTGCAATAGAAGGACATTTATTTATCCAAATATTTTACTTCTCGACATGTCTTACTCTCTAAATCTGAATTAGTAAAAAACTACTATTAAGAGGTTAAAATCGTGAACGAGTTTTCTCTTTTTCAATTAGTAAAAAATAGCTAATTATTAGTAGAAAACTACTAATTCAGTAGTTAAATTTAACTAATTATATAGTAAAAATAACTAATATAATTAGTAAATAGAAATCTACTAATTCTTTTAGTAGTTTAACATAACCTTAAAATTACATTGACTAATTAAATTAGTAGGTTTTTACTAATTCTCTTCCGAGAATATTTATCTATCCGAATTTGCACTTGTCAGAATATTTACCCAAATAGCACGTAATATTGCAGCAATGTTGGCAATATTGCCGCGCAATGTTGCGGCAACGTTGCCCCGTAATGTTGCTGCAATGTTTCCTGCAATGTTGCTGCAACGTTTCCCTGCAATGTTGCCGCAACGTTGCACTGCAATATTGCCGCAACGTTGCACTACAATGTTGCTGCAACGTTTCAATAATATAGTTGCTCAATACATTCCGTAAATGTCATCTTTACTTAGTACTATTTTTAAAAGTTAATGAAGCCTTTATAAAATTTTGAACTGCTATATTTTGAAAGTTGCTGCAACGTTGCAGAAAAATTTCAATGCAACGTTGCAGCAACGTTGCGGCAACATTGCAGGGAAACGTTGCAGCAACATTGCAGGAAACGTTGCAGCAATGTGGACATGGACAACATTGAGGCAACGTTGCTGCAATATTACGTGCTATTTTTCTCGAATATATATATTTCTCAGAAATAGTGTATTTATCAGATTTACTATTTGTCGGAACATAAACCAGCCCAAAAAAAATGTTTGTTCCAAGACACTGCACTAGTATATTTTTATGTATTTTTCTCTGTAAATCCGAAGTTAGAATTGCTAAATTGGTTTTTCTTATTGAAATAATCTAAAAAAATTTTAAAAACTCAAATAAAAACAATTTTTTTTTGTGGGTTTGATTTGTGTTTTTAAATACTTTTCTTCGCTGAATCTGAATCCAAAGTCAAAATAACCAAATTTGCTAAAATTTTTGAGATAATCTCAAAAAAGCGTTTTTTTTTTCGTGTTTTTGAGCAGTTTTTTAAGATTATCTCAAGATTTTTAGCCAATTTGGTTATTTTCACTCCGGATTCGGATTCAGCGGATAAAATTACTTAGGAATAGACTAGCATATTGTCCCGGACAAAAAAAATTGTTTTTTGTATTTTTCGTGTTTTTGAGCAGTGTTTTTTTGAGATTATCTAAAAAATTTTAGCCAATCTGGTTATTCTGACTTTGGATTCGCATTCAGCGTAAAAACATACGTGGGAAAACATTAGCGAATTGTTTTGGGAATTTTTTTTTTTTAATTTGGTTTATTTTTAATTTTTTTTTTTTGAGTTTACCTCAAAAAGTAGAACCAATCTAGCAATTCTGACTTCGAATTCGGATTCAGGGAATCCAGTGAATTTTAATTAATTTTTTTCATTTCCTGAACTTTTGTTCGTCAAACATTTTCTTTATGTATAAATAATTGTTTAAACAAACTTAACATAATTAAATTATTTTTAAATAATTATGAAACGACACAAAAAATGTATTGAAAATAATAAAAGCAGATAATAACAAAACGCAAAACTTTTTTGTTTTTTACTCTTCATATAGTAGATTTGTGATTCTAAAATTATTATTTTTAAAGGGTTTAAACATAACCTAACAGTTATTGTTCTTTTCTTCTCTTTACTCTTTTTTGAACACATTGTGTCCTTTCATAATTATTTTAAAATATTTTAAATACGCTAAATTGTGTGTAAAAAATTAATTTACACATAAAGAAAGTATAAATAATAAGTTCAAAAATTGAAGAACATAAATTAAAATACGGTAAAGTGTGACAATTTTCATCACCTATATATATATTAGTTTCACTTCCGCCGAGCGCCGACATCGACAATAGCGCTCATTGGCTGGTAATTTTTCCAGAAATATTGCAAGCCAATTAGAAAGTTTCTTAAGAAATTCCACATTCCGTGTGTTGTTCTGTCAAATACAAATTCGGGAAGATAAAAATTCTCGGAAATAAAGTTTCGGGAAGTTAAATATTCTAACAATAAATTATCAATTGAGTTTTAGAGAAAATATCGACTATCCTGAAAATATCTAGGCATTTATATTCAATTAAATGCATTTTTTTTTTATTAAAACAATATTTTACCTGTTGTAGTATTGATTGGCATTATAAAGCGATCCGTAGTCTGCCTTTTCCATGGAATCTGGAAATTCTTGGTCCTTCTCATCGGCATTTTCGTCGATGTACAAATCACCACTGGGCACATTTTCGCTCTCTGGACAATCTTGGACCTCATTTTTGACTTCTGTTTCTTAAATAATTTCCAAATTCAGTTATTTTTTTTTATTCGCCAGTTCAAGTTAATTTCTCATTTTATAACAAAAAATTCAAACCTGTAAGCAAAAAATGCTCTCACGATTTCAATTTTGCCGTTTCTCACTTTTAAGGTTATGTGATGTAAGTCACAAGGCAAAATTTCTCCGTAACTTTTCTTATTAAAATATTAAATATTTTGTCACAAAACTTGGTAGAACTATTTAAAATATAATTAGAAAGGTCTCTCTGGCCCGAATTTATTTGAATTTTGGCCCAAAATTAAGTTTGGAAAATGTTCGAAAAATAGCAAATTTTTTAAAAATTAATTTTGAGTCAAAATTTAAACAAACTATAGCCAATCCAAAATGTCTATATATAATTTAGGAATGGATGTGCAGAATTTTAAACATAATGTTTAAAATTAATAGATCATATTAATTTGTTATTTAACATTGTCAGCTTCCATTTTGTTGTGTTTATAATATTTTACCAGTTTTTTTATTTTATATTAACTATAAAATGTCCGCAATAATTTTTATTTATTCAAAATACTTCATAAATTATTAACTACATAACCTAAAATTACAGGTAAGTTTTGGAGAAATTTTGCTTTTACCAGGCCCCTGAAACTCTCGAGTTGAAAAAGACACAAGTGTTGACTAAGCGAAACTATGGCGCTGCATGTCAGTTGGGCTGACTCGAGCTGACAATGGCTGGCAAACAGTAAACAAATCGTGAAAAATACTGTTTTTTTTAAATTGTATTTATTTTAACTGATTTTTTCTGAAGAATATTAAAAATATTGAGTATTTTTAAACAAATGTAATAAGAGCTTTTATTTAAAATGGGTGCGAAATGCAAAGTTTTTGGATGCAATTCCGGCTGTGATATAGTTGCGGGAAAAAGTGAATTTCGTTTTAGTTCCAAAAGATCCAGAAGTAATTAAAAAGTCATCACATTTTATTTAGGAACACGAATGCGACAGTTTTCTAAAATTCGAAATATCAAAGGACACAATCAAATGCGCAAAAGAAAAAAACCTGTCTAACTTATGTCAGATTGAAGTTTATATATTTTAAAAATTATAATTGTTAAAAATTTTATTAAAAATATTATATTAAAGAAAAGTCTAACATTAAATATTTAAATTATATTCAAAAACAGTATTATTTAAAAATATTAATTATTTATAAGCATTAAACTGTACAAACTTTAAATCTGTTTAAAAATAATATTATTTTTAGATATTAATTATTTCTAAGCTTTACACTGAAAATACCAATCTAATGAGACTGATAAAGAGATATATGAACTAAATATTTGATACTATGTAGTTTTACTCAGGGCTGAAAAAAATCATGATTTTTTTAAAAAATCAACAAAATTGGTTTTTTTTAATTTAAATCGAATTTATTTGATTTAAATCAAAAATTGATTTTTTTTTAAATACAATCAGTATATAAAATCTCCAAATGTTTATTTGTAAGTAGTTTATTTTTCAAACTAAAAACATTTATAAGAAATAATAAATAATAAAACATTTAATCAAAATCATATATACCATGTCGAATAAATGAGAAAATTCCCAAAAAATATTTTCTAATTCATACAAAAAAGCAACGAAAAAATAATTAATTGTAAAAAAAAACGTAAAAAAATAAGAAAACAGTCTAATAAAAAAATGAGAAAATTCTTATAAATAAAAAATGTTATGGACATTATTAAAGAAATGAAGAAAAAATTAAAAAACAACACATCAATGAAACAGGGACATAGAAATATATAAAAAAGTAGAAACTCTTTTAAAAAAATTGAACTATTTACGGACATATTTTTTTAAGTTAAAAAAATAAATATGTAGATAATTAAAAAACCGTTAAAAAATATTACTAAAAAGAATCAAATTTTAAAATTAGGAAAATTAGAGAATTATTTCACAAATTGAAGAAAAAAAAAATTAATAACAATTTTAAAAGAAAAACAATTCTATGAAATAGAAGAACGATGTTAAAATGAGAATATTTAGTTCTAAGAAAATGGTAAAATGATGACAAAAATTAATTAAAACGCAAGGAAGAACTACAAAAATAGAGAAATGTCAAGAAAATTAAATAAATAGGAAGAAAATGTAGTAATATGATAATGATGGTGATATAATAATGATAAATTCATCAAACCAAATAAAATATAGTAATGTTCTTTTTCTTAATCTAACTAACTGCAAAAAAAGTAAAAAGTAGAAAAAATAATAAAATTTGGTTAGAATCTACTAAAAAATTAGAATTAATAAAAATAAAATAAAAGAATGTATGTACAAAAAGAAATTAAAAAATCCTTTAAGAATAAAAAAGTTTAGGTAAATTAAACCAAAAATATGTTTATAATATTACACTTAAAACAAGCCAGCAATAAATTTAGAAAAATAAAGAAAATCCGAAAATTTTATGAAGGAATAAGTAAGTTTGCAAAAAATCTCGCAAAAATAGGCTAGATGAGAAAACCAATTGAATAAATTTACAAAAAAATGAGCGTATTTATTTTTTACAAATATGAAAATACATAATTATGAAGGTCTGGGTACGAAATAAAAAAATTTAGTGAATGTTATAATAACAAAATTGTGTAAAATAATATTAAATAATTTTCATAAGATTAAGAAAATTAAAGAAAATCCTAAAATAAAAAGACAAATACAAAAAAAAAAAATATCAATAGCAAAAAGAGAAAAAATCTTAAAATTTTCTAAAAATAAGAAATCAGAAGATAAAAATTAAACAGCTTAATAAAGAAAAATTTCTTTAAAAAATTGTAAGAATTAAAAAAAAAAGATTATTGTGAATATGAAAAATAATTAATATTATTTTCAGGTCTGTTCTAGAATTAAATCACTTTGATTTAAATCACGATTTAAATCATTGGAAAATGTGCATTAAAATCATGATTTAAATAAAAAAAACTTAACAATTCTCCAGATGCCTAATACTACATGTGAAAAATCGCAAACATTAAAAAAAAGGACAGAAATTTGTGGATAAATCCTGGAAATTTCAATTTTAATATTTTAATCTCTATAAAATTTAAAAAATTGTGCTAATACAGATGGTCAAAATGTCTACGATTTACAAATTTTTTGTATGATAGCAAAAAATAGTATTACATTTTTATATCTTTAAGTCATTATAATTATATAAATTCCAAACGTCAATTAAGTCATATTCCAATTGGGTCCAACTTTTAAATTTTAATTAATTGAAATTTAAGTGCATAGGTACTATTAATTACTGCTAAATATTTAAATAATATTAATTATTTTTCATATTCACAATCACCTTTTTTTTTTAATATTCTTACAAGATTTCGAAGAGATTTCATTTTTTCGAAACTGTTTAATTTTTATCTTAATAAATTCTTATTTTTACAACATTTAAAAGTTTTTTCTTCTTTTACTTTTAATTTTTTTTTTGTAAGTTATTCAATTTTTTTTCACATCTTGTCTATATTTTGCGAGATTTTTTGCAAACTTACTTATTCTTCCATAAAGTTTTCAGATTTTATTTACTTTTCTTAATTTTATTATTGAACTTATTTTAAGTGTAATATTATAAAAATGTATTTGGTTTAATTTGCTTAAACTTTTTTATTTTTAAAGGATTTAAAAGTTTCTTTTGTGGACTTTCTTTTTATTTATCTTGATATATTTATTTTTTGTACTTTTTACATTTTTTTAGTTTGTTAGATTAAGAAAAAAAAACATTTCTCTATTTTCTTTCTATTTATTTAATTTACTTGATGTTTCACTATTTTTAGTTTTTTTACTATAAAAAGAAACATCTTAAAATGCATTGTAGTCACTTTTAAAACGTTTAAAGTATCTTATATTTCAGCTTCCATATTAGAAAACTAATGAATTTTAAGATACTTTTGCTAACTTTTCGGAAACATCTTAAAGTGACTACAAATGTATCTTCAACTAAAATACCTACTTTTTGCAGTGTTCTTGCCTTTTAATTAATTCTTTACTTTTTGTCATCATTTTTCCATTTCTAAGAAGCATTTTTCCTTCTTTTCAATTGTTTAGTTTTTATCTTAGAATTACGAATTTTTGAAAACATTTATTTGGTGCTTTTATCTACATTTTTTAAATTTCCCAATTTTCTATTTTTTTGAAAGCTTTTATTCTTTTATTTTATATTATATGAATTTACTCATTGTACTAAATATTTTCATTTGAACATCGTTCTTGTATTTCATAGAATTTCTTTTCTTTTAAATTTTTTTTTTTAATTTTATTTAATTGATTCTTTTTTCATTCAATATGTCAAATAATTCTCTAATTTCCCTAACTTTAAAATTTTGTTCTCTTCAGTAATATATTTTAACGTTTTTTTAATTATCTTCTTATTTGTTATTATAATTTAAAAAATGTTCGTAAATGGTTTAATTTTTTGAAAAGAGTTTCTACTTTTTTATATAATAATTATGTCACTGTTTCATTTTTCTGTTGTGTTTTTAATTTTTTCTTTATTTCTTTAATAAACTACTTGCAAATAAACATTTAGAGATTTTAAATACTGATTATATTTTGAAAAAAATGAATTTTTGATTTTTTAATAAAAATCATGATTTTTATCAGCACTGATTATTTTATTATTATGCATTTAAATTTAATTTTATTGAATTTTAAAAGTTTGAAGAAATTGGAATATGAGTTAATTGACGTTTGGAATTTATTTAATGATAATGACTTAAAGATATATAAATTTGATACTATTCTGTGCCATATCTTCATACCAAAAATTTTTAGATCGCAGGTATTTTGATTATCAGTATTAGCACAATTTCTTCAATTTTATAAAAAATAAAATATAAAAATTAAAATTTTTAAGATTTATCCACAAATTTATGGGCTTTTTTAATGTTTGTGAATTTTTACATGCAGTATTAAACGTCCGGAAAATTGTAATTTTTTTTTATTTAAATCATGATTTTAAATGCAAATGTCCCTATGACTTAAATCATGATTTAATTCAATATTTAAATCAAAATAATTTAAATCAATAACAGCCCTGGTTTTAATGTTTTAGAACAAATGTTAATTATATTATAATGGAAGTGAATATTAAAATTACTGCTGTATTATTAAATAAATTGTATTTATAACAGAATAACTGTCAAAGAAGAGATTTTATTAAAAATACCTGATTGATTGATTACTTTCATTTTATTCATTGTTATTCCCGCGCGTATAATAGTTAAAAATTAATTGTGTAGTCAAGAATATTGTTTTATTATTGCTGATATATTGAATATTTTAATCTTTTGTCAGGTTTTTTTTCTTTGCTTATATCTTTAATAATTTTATTTTGTCATTCAACAAAAATAAATGGAATAAAATAGTTCTTAATAAGATAAAATTAATTTTTTGTGTGTTACGCAAGGCAATAATTTAAATCTCAGCCCAACTGACAGGCAGCGCCGCGGTGGCCTTAGTCAACTCTCAGTACCACTTAAGCCCATGCAAAATAGACCGACTTTCAGGGGCCTGGCTTTTACCAATGACGTCATACTCCATAAAATGCCCTTAAAAACAAAATAAATTAGTTAATGTTGATTTATTAGAAATAATAAAGTGTGTGGAATTTCAATTTTGTTGATATATAAAAAAGAGTTAAAGATTATTTTTTGTTGTATTTTCGAAATACAACAACCTCTTGTGCCACTCTATTATTTCTAAAAAATCAACATTATCTAATTTATTTTGTCTTTTAAGAGTCGAGAAACGTCAACATTGAAATCAGGTGAGAACGTTTCTGTTTATAGGTTAGATTTTCCGAAAAATGAAAAATACTATAAATTTAGAAAATTGCTGTGTTTCTTTTCATAAAAGGTTCTCGGAGGGTTGTGATTGACAAGGAATGATGCAGTAGTGTTTGGAATTTTATCTACCATTGTTTGCAGAGCGAGGGTTCTGTATTGAAGCCTCTGTCGACGAAGACACGTTGCCAGCATTGTCTAAAATCCCTGCCGGTTTGGTCGGATCATTGTCTTCGGTTAACATATCACTCAGGCTGTAAAAAATTACAATTTCAATATTAAGTAAATTAATAAAATCCTCAACTATTTTCAATTAATTCAGTTTTTTTATTGCAAAAAATTTATTTATTATTTCCCTGGAATTTTACCAAGAATTTTCAACGGGTTTTTAAAATTTTCTGTGCAAATTTAAAGGCAAATTTTTCCTGGATATTTCCAAATAGAATTATTTTCGCAGAATTTCTATTGGATTTCTGCGGAATTTTTGTAAAACTGCGGGCAACTATAAATAGATCGAAATTTATTTTTGCGATTATTTCAATTCCCGAAATTTCTTTTTTTAGAATATTTAACTTCCCGAATGTAAAAATTCCAGAATGTGCATTTGCCCGACACACGGAATGTAGATTTGCTAAAGGAGCTATCTGATTGGCTGGTAATCTTTCCGGAAACATAACCGGCCAATCAGCGGGCTCTTTTAGAAATTCTACATCCCGTGTGTCGGGCAAAAATGATGAAAATTTAGTAAACTTTGGAAAAGCATAACTCGGGAACTATTGGGACGAATTTAATTTTCTAAATGAGAAATTAAAGCTAATGTAATCTACTTCAACTTTTATTAACATCATTTTTATACCAAATTACGTAAAAAAAAGTTCTGCGTCAGTTTTTAGGAACAAAGTTTTTTTCGGGCAAAAATTATGAAAGCTTAGTAATAAACTTTGGAAGGGCATAACTCGGAAACTATTGGGACGAATTTAATTTTCTAAACGGGAAATTAAAGCTACTATAGTTTACTTTAACTTTTATGTACATCAACTTTTTATCCGATAACGTTAAAAAAAGTTCTGCGTCAGTTTTTAAAAACAAAATTTTTTGTTTTTGGGCAAAAATTATGAAAATTTAGTAAACTTTGGAAGAGCATAACTCGGGAACTATTGGGACGAATTTAATTTTCTAACCGGGAAATTAAAGCTAATGTAATTTACTTCAACTTTTATTCACATCATTTTTCCATTTAGTTACGTAAAAAAAAGTTCTGCGTCAGTTTTTAGAAACAAAGTTTTTTTCGGGCAAAAATGATGAAAGCTTAGTAAACTTTGGAAGTATTTATACAACATATTTTTTACATAAAATGCAGAAAAAACCGTCAATTCCATAAAAAAGTGATTTTGAACAATTTGAGTCTGGAGTTTAGCCATTTTTGAGGGGCCTTTCACTTGATCCGAACGCGTTTCAGCTGATACTCATTTATTATTATCTGCCAATTGAGAATCGAAGAGGTGGAGTGTCTAAATGGAAATGGGTAGGCGTTCACCACAATTCTGAGCAAACGGCCAATAGAATTCCTTTCACTAAATTTAACATTATGTTTTCTTTATGTTGCCAAGTCACTATCTATTCGTGCTCCGCCCTTTCGCCTTCCCTTTACTCCAGATATTGCACTATAGGTACTCAGGACCGTATTAAAAACAAAGAAAATAATTTAGAGTCAATTACAAAAGTTAGATACAACTTTTCATTTATTATTTTATAGTCTTATGAAGCATATTAATATTTCCGACCATTTTTGGTTTTGTTTTGATTCAAAGGAGGGCGATGACCGTAACATAACCTCAAACTATAAGAAATACTTTTTAATAAAGAAGCCAAAAATATTTAAATTCCCGAAACTTTATTTATCAGAATATTTAAATTCCCGAAACTTTATTTGGCGAAATATTTAACTTCCAGAATATACATTTTTTATTATTCGAATATATATTTTTCGAGAATGTAAACATTCTGACAAATAAAAATTCGAGAGGTTAAGTATTCTGAGAAATGTAAGTTAAATATTTGGACAATTGGTAATTCTGATAAATACAATTTCTGCCAAATGCATTTTCGGAAAGTTAAATGTTCTGATAAATAGAGTTTTGGTTTTTTAAATATTAATAATAATATTAATTATTATATATTAATAATAATATAATTTTAAATATTTTTTAAATATTTCTGGGAAATATATATTCGAGAATTTAAATATTCTGACAAATGAAAATTTGAGAAAATTTGAGTATTCTGTGAAATAGAATTTTGAGAGATTAAATATTTGGACAAATGCTAAATCTGATAAATACAGTTTCTAAAAACTGCAAAATCGAAAAATTAAGTGTTATGAGAAATTGAGTAGTAATTAAATTTGTAATTAAATATTCAAACAAACGGTAAGTCCGATAAATACAATTTCTAGCAAATGCTTATTCAGGAAATTAAATATTTCGACAAATAATGTTACGGGAAGTTAAACATATCCTGATAAATTAAGTTTCGGGAATTTAAATATTCGGATAAATAAATTCCGGTTGATTACACATTCTGTCAATTGAGTTTTGGTAAAAATATCGGGTTCCCCAATAATTTTCAGCAAAAATTAAATTAATAAAATTTATTATTAAAATAATAATTTCTAGAGAGGGGAGGGGGAGTAATTTTGATAATTTAAAAATTCTTTTTGGTGAAAAATTAATATTTTCGAAAATCCTTGCAATTTATTTATTGGACTATTTGCAATTTTGGACAAATAAATATTTTACTTTTTAAGAATTCCATTAAATGCAAATAAAAAAACGGACAAATGTAGATTCGGTCGAATCCGATCAAATAATTCTGTCTTTTAAAAATTGTACTTACTTAAAATTCTCTTAAATAATAATTCTGTTTAATGAAAATTCTGTTAAATATAAATTCAGCGAGCTAAAATTTCAAATAAGTAAAAATTCGGATTTATTTCAATTCGATTGAAAACAAATTATAAAAATTAAAATTTGTCAATAAAGAAAATTATTATATAATAAAATTCGATAAACTGGAAATTCTAAATAATGAATTTTGGAATCTAACTGACGGTGCTGATTTTAATTAAATTATACATTTAATTTTTCATCACCAAAGTAAATTTATTTTAATTTATAAATTTATAAATTAAATTTATTATTTTTATTAAAAATTAAATTTTTATTTTTAGAAAATTTCTAAATTCTAAAAATTCTAAAATTTATATAATTAGTTTATTAAATTCAATGTAACAGAATAAAATTCACCCAAGTTAATTACTTAATTCATCAGAAATAAATTAAAAACTTATTTTTATTTTAGAAAATTGTTCGAATTTTTCAAGAAAAGTAATTTGATAAAAAATGGCTAATCTGAATATTAAACAAAAAATGTGCACTTCTTTATCAGAGAGAAAGTGCTTGGTTTGCTTTCTGCGGAAAAAAGTCGTTCTTGAAAGACGTTTCTTCTCAAAGTCTTAAAAGAATATTTTTTATATTATATAAAATTAGAGTAAAATTTTTTATTTTTGCTACAATAAAGAAATTTAAATTGATCATGTGGTAATAAATATAATAAAATTTATTAAAATATTTTATAATTTTTAGTTTGAATAAAAGTCGATTAAAATTGTCAAAGTTATTCCACTTTTAATTTTGTAGTAACAACAATAAATTTTGACTTTATGAACAGTTTTTCATTTTTTCTTCCTCGCATTTATAATTTTGAGTGTTTTTCAATTTTTATGTATTTCTGCAATGATAAGAAACACTTTTTAAAGTTTAAGTATAATATTATAATAATATTAATTTTATTAAATTTTACATGTATTTATTAGATGATTTTTAGACTCGAAAAATTTAATTTTAGCATTGCAAAAATCCATAAAAATTAAAAGACACACAAAATTATATAAACCAGGAAAAAAATAATGAAAAAATGTTCATAAAGTCAAAATTTAATGATGTTACTACAAAGTTAAAAGTGCAATATCTTTGGTAATTTTAATGTGCATTAAGAAAAAAAATATAAAATGCATTAATAAAAATATATAAATATATAAAATTATAAAATTTAATAAGATAAGAGATTTAAATCAGCTTCAAAGTTTAAAAATCAATGAAAAAATGAAATTTTTTGATGTTTATTGGTTTACATATAACTTTATGAATTTAAATGATAACAAAAAAATTCTTCTACTGCTTGGAAGCGTGTATTTTAAGCTTTTAAACAAACAAAAAACTTTTCTGATTTGGATAAAAAATGGCGAATTTTATGAAATCACCTGAAAACAGGTTTTTGTCTCTAAAACAAAATTTTTAAGGTGTATCAGAGATTTAATATATACCATTTTTTTTAGTTTTTTATTATCTACAACCTCCACTAGGTCCGTTAATTATTAAACTTTTAAATTATTAAAATATTAATAACATTTCATATTTTTTATTAATTATGTGAAATTCCAAAATCAGCATTATACATTGAATGGTGAAAGTGTTATTTTGTTGAAAACATTGACAACTTGTAATGCCTTTTGGTGCAAAAAACCAATTTAGAGGTGAATTGAACGTTATATGAATAGTTGACGACCAATTAAAATTCATTACCCTTAACGAGTTAAATTAAATACATAAGCTTGTGCTTGTATTCGTGTCTGCTTTCAATACAATGTTTCACACGCATCGTTCATTCACTTTAAAATATATTTTATCGGGATTTATTTTATTTTTATGCATTCGTCCGGCAAACACGTTTATGCAATGTTTCATTAACCAGTATATGATAACGTAATTGGAGAATTAACAATAATTCTGAATTGAACAAATTTGAAAATAAAAAGAAATGGTAAATAATAACACGAAGGTAAAAAGCGCCAAAAAATATTTTTTAATTTTAATATTTAGTTTAATTTAAATTTTAATATAGAATTATGCAACATCAAATTTCTCTCAATTTAAATTTTAGTCTTTTCAAATAGTTTATAAATAAATAAATAAATTTGTTTATAAAAGGTAAATTATGAAAAATTCCTAGTATAGTGAAAGATAAGTTTATATAAAAATACAAAATTATTTTTTGGACAAAAAATATGAGTTGGTTAAATTTTATAATTAGCTGTGACGGATTTATTTATTGTAGAAGAATAATATTATAAAGAAAAAATAAAAATATCTAAAATTCTCGTTTCACTTTTCGAGTGACAGCAGGATACTTTCTCTTCAGGAAACGGTTTTCGCATATGTATATATAATGGGCGAAATATGACTTTTCTGTGTATTTTTGACTCAAGTACCCTTCTCTAAACCCTCAAGGTCAGAGGGTTCAGAAAATAAAAGCATTCCAGACAAAAAGGCATTTTTATTCTTCGTTTTTCCTACTTCATTTACATAACCTCAATAAAGACACATGTGTTTCAAATGCAATTTTGGAATTTTTTTTCCAAAGTTTAAGAAGAAAACTATATAATAATAATAAAAATATAATAACGATAATAAGAACGCGTAAAATTAAGTTATAATTTATTGATAAATTTCTATAATAATTGTTATTATAATTATTTTTGTTGTTATTGCTATTTCTAGCAAAATATAATTATATAAATAAATTATAATTAATTATAATTATATATACAGTTATAAAATTATAATTTTATCAATTTCAATAATATTTAGAAAATTATGAAAAAGAGAATTTTATTTTTAAAATATGGGCTTTTTATAAAAATGAAGAGAGAAAGAATTAAATTCAGAAAAGAGAAGAAGTTTATTCACGACTTATTTATTTATTTAATTACACATAGAATTAGAAAAATTGAAAGAATTTAAAATACTAAAAATCTAAAAATTGTTGTAAAAACAATGTCTAAAAATGTTTGTAAAAACTATTAAAAATTAAACAATCGAAAACAAAATAAAAAGGTCTGAAAAATTTTTTAAAAATTAAGAAATTAATAAAATATTGTTTTAAATAACCGCAAAAAAAACAAGAAAAATTATTAATAAAAGATTTAATCTCTTCTGCTTACAATAGAAAGGAAATTAAATAAAAAATGATTTGTAAAATATTTGAAAAATGAAAAAGATGTTTTTAAAGGAGTATAAGAAATTATGCATAAAAAATTGGTCAAATTATAAAAAATAGGAAAATCGGGGAAAAAATACTAAATAATGAGAAAATGTAAAAATAAAGTAAAAAAAATGTTTGCTAAAGGAAAAGCCTTTTTTCAGAAAAAAACCTATAAAATTGAAGTATGAAAATTATTCTATAATGAGGAAATTGAAAAATATATGAAAAGGACTTTGAAAGAACGAAAACAAAATCGAAAAATGCTGGAAAAGATTTTAAAACCTTTTTCAAAAATTGAAAAAGTTAAAAAAAAAATTAGAAAAAATCTGAAAGCATTTTTTTAACTTTATGAATAAAAAAAATGAAATTAAAAAATTGTAGAAAACATTTTCAAAAAAATTAGCACGGATAAGAGAAGTTGAAGAAACCATAAAAATTTTCCCTTCTCGAAATAGTAGAAAAATTAAAGAAAATCATTTTAATTAAAAAATGGCAAATTTAAAAAAAAATCAGGATATCTAAGAAAAATATTACAAAAATTGAAATTCGTAATTTTGTCACATTTTTTAAAATTGTTACATTTTTTTAATTCAGTTTGTATTTTCCTTCATTTTCTTATTTGTCATTTGATTTTCTTTAATTATCATTAATTTTCTCATTTTTATCCAAATTATTTTTTTTATTGTCTGCAGTTTTATATTTTTACAAATACAATTAAATTAAAACTTCTTCTCGTCAATGTTTTAATATATTCTTAGTATTTTATTTCTACTTGCAAAAGTAAAATTTACATAATTTTTAAAAAAAGTCAGTAAATATTTAACTTTTTTAAGATTTTCTGTATTTTTTACCCTTTTTTTTTGCTGTTTTTGTCATTTCTTTCATTTTTATGTATTTTTAATTTTTTTCTTTAATTTTACCATAAGGTATTTCGTAGATTTTCTTCGGAGAGGGGGGGGGGGGTATTTTTTTCGAAATTTTTTACATTTTTTCATTTGCTAATTTTTTCTACATTCCTACATTTTTCCTTTTTAGTACTTTTTTTAATTTTATTGCAAATTTCTTAACTTCTTTCAAAAATATTCTAGTGATTCAATTTTTTGTTAATTAAACTTTATTAGACTTTTTTAAATTTTTTTTAATATTTTATAATTTTTTTCTTCTTAAATCATTATTTTTATATTATCGTAAACCTTCCAATTTTTTGAATAATTTTCTAAATCTTTTTATATTTTAAAATAAATTCAATTTTTTGCTTTCATTTCTACGATTATTATTATTATTATCTATTATTATTTTTACTATTTATTATTGTGATTCGTTTTTTTCATTTCAAATTATGTTAAATTAAATTTAAAAATTAAAAAAAATGCAGTAAATCTATTATTTAATATGATTTTCATTTAATCGAATTTGTGCTCAATTTCCCAGTTTACTAAATTTTTATTAAACAGAATTTTTATTTATTTAAAAATGTCTGAAAAGCTGAGTAAAAACTTTGCGCTGAAATATTTTCGCCGGAACTTTTTTCCAAGAATTAAAAATTCTGATGGATGAAAAGTCGTCGTTTAAAAAATTCTATTGAGTAATAATTTATACAAAAACAAAAGTTTGGAAAAATAAAGGCTCAGAAGAATATAAATTGCACCCTTAGAAAATTTTATTACGTAAAAATTTTGATAATTAGAAATTCGGTTGATTGAGAATTTTTGTTTAATATAAAAGAAAGAAATATTTAGTGAAATATATAAATTCTTTGGTATGAACCTTTATCGAATTTTCGCTTAAAAATAAAGTTCCACGAAATTTAAAATTTAAATTTTATTTTAATTAGCAATTTAAAATTCAGTACAACTTGTTTCTCTAATAATATCTTAAATTCACTTTTGTTTTTCATTCAAATTTCAAAACTGAATTTTTAAAATATATTATTTAAATTTATTTTTCTCGCTAAAAAAAGTATTTTCCCTTAAATTCTGGATCGAAGTTAACACAAAAACAGTAATTTTCTTTTCAACACAAAATTGTTACTATTATAGTAATTTTTATCAATTTAACAAAGCACGTTAATTAAATCAAGGAGTTTTTTTAAAACAAAACAAAAATTTAATCTTATCCTTACAAATGAATTAAAAAAGTTTGCATAAAGAAAGAGACCTTTATCCTGAAGAATCGTTTCCGACGGAGCGATAAGGATCCAGTGGCGTGTCTTCAGCAATAACTCCTCGACCCCACCTCCTGACGACACCTGTACAACATCCCTTAAGGGGCTCGCCTTATCACCAACTTAATCCATTACCACCGGGTTATAAACAATCCAAAATCACCAGTCACTTGACAAAACACTTCTTGCCACTTCACTTAATCCACTCGATTCAGAAAATCTCGAATCCGAAACAATTTCCCGCCTTCCCGAGCAAATAAAAATGCGAGGTGGGTGACTTTCTTTAAGGTTAAATGCAAAATTGTCGCTTTCTTGGGAAATTCCTTGTCAATGGATTCGGAGTCCGATGGAAGGAGGGTCGCGACCCTTTCTCTTATCGGCCACCAGAGTGCACTTTTTTAAATTAATTTTTTCACGCGGGGGAGGGCAAAAAATTCCAAGAATTTAATCGAGATAAGCAGAAGTTGTTTTGGGGGAATTTTTGCCGAGTTTTGAGTTGGACAGGAAACGTGCGACTCTGATCGGCTGGCTACGTGATGCTGCAGCCTGTTTGGAGTTCTGAGCATGCGAAATGTCGCCGCCACCCCCGCCCTGGGATCACGTGGTCGCACGGCTCTCCCACTCGTTTTCTCATCGAGCTTAATCAGAGCTAGAGAAAGAGGGGAGGCTGTCTTTCTTGTGAAAGGGAGAATCGTCTCGCGTCGTTCGTGCGAGCGAGACAGATAATGCCCCAGGGACGTACACCCTTGAGGTTCAGCGCCCAAATGAAAAATTCAATTTTGTCGTTTTTTTTTTACTTTTTCTTGATAAACCTCTGCCAAGTTGTACCTCAAGTATTTATTTGGTGTGAGTAATTTTTGGTATTTATTTTTTGAAAACATTGCTTCCTCATAGAGGACAAACACACTAGAAACACCACTAAGTTTTAATTAATAGCTCGTAAAAAAATATTAAATATGCCAATTGAGGCATTTTCTATTTGTCTACAAAACAAGCAACAATTATTTTTTATTTAATTTATATAAAAGGCAAAAAACAAAAAAAAAATTCAATTTTTGAAACGTTGATAACTCAGGACAGGATTACAGTAGAAGGTTCGCAAATAGCTCATTCGATGTGTTTTTTAATTACCTACATAATAATAAAAATGTATTAAAGCTTGTAATAGAGCATAAAAATTAAATTTATTAAAAAACAAGATTTTCAAAATTTACGATTTTTAAAATGGTAATAACTTTGGATTAAATTACACTGGAGGGTTCGCTAATAGCTTAATCGATGTGTTTTCAAACAGTAAAACGAACAAAATACTTACATTTTAGTTTTTTAAAAATAATATATACAATTTTGCAAAAAAAACGATTTTTTTGAAATTTTTAAATGCGAAAAAATATTAGTTAAAATTGATCGATCGGGTTCAAACGTATATCATAATTTGTCCCCCCTGAGGGACCTATAATTTCGTAAAAAACATAGTTCTAAGTATTATAATTTTTGAGATATTGGGCCAAACGTAACACGGTCATTTTTTAAAAACTTCATTTTCGACATCCTGAGGTCGAAATATGTTGAGATATGTTAAAAAATCGCAATCGATAATTTTAGAGTAAAATAATACTTCCTCTTTGAGGAAGCAATAATAATAACAATAAAACTACTGCCAAGTTGCACCTCAAAAATTTGTTTTTTTTTGCGTTTATTAATTATATGAACACAAAGCTTCCTTACAAAGATTACTAAATTTTTTTTATTTATATAATAAAAATTAGGAAATGGAATGAATTTTCTGCAAAAAGAATTTATGTTAATTGATTAAAAAAATATAAAAAATAAATAAATTTAAAAATATTTTTGATTTTTAAACATCAGTAAGTTCTGATTCTCGTTGTGATTGATAGGTCGCAAAGAAGTCGTAAATATTCCAGTTTATGTATTTTTCAATTGTCCATAAAATGGGTATATAAAGTGTTCTCTTTTTTAAAATTTATAGAAGATGACAAAAAAGTACAAAACTGAATTTTTTCAAAATTTTCCATTTTTAAAATCTTGATAACTCTGAATAGGATAACACTAGAAGGTTCGAAAATAGCTTATTCGATGTGTTTTTAGTCGCCTACAAGTTAATAAAAATTTATTGCAAATTGCAAGAAAATAGAAAAAAATTGATTAAAAAACGTGATTTTCAAAATTTTTGTTTTTAAAATGTTAATAACTTTGGATAAAATTAGACTAGAGGGTTCGCTAATAGATCAATTGATTCGTTTTTCAATCTAAAATATTTATTTTAAATAAAGTATGCTTATAAAATTAAAATTTTTGAATTTATGGAAAGAAATATAATAAATTTAAAAAATAATGATACATCATTAATCATTGTACGAATTTTTGATGAATTATATATTTTTTATAGGTCAATCGACTCATTTCGAGACGAAGAATATGTTTTTTTTATTAAAAAGTTGGATTTCCAGTACGAAAAAATTTTTTGTCGAAAAACGATATTTTTAGATGAAAAAAAGCAATTTCAAGAATTTAAAAAATTTTGGTTGGGTATTTTCACAAAATCCTGTGTCTAAATTTAGATATTTATGAGCTTAATAAATATACCAAATTTTACTGAAACCCGTTAAAATGTTCTCGAGATATCCTGGTGACAAAAAATTACTAAACACACACACACACAGACACATATTTAGAATTCTTTTCAAGAATGAAAATTTGTGTCTTTTAAATTAAACCTGTTTTTTGAAAATCTACAATTGTAACTAAAATAAAGCCTTCTCTACAAAGAAGCAAAAATGATTTATTGTTATAATAGTAATTTGTTGGTAATTCAAAAATAAAAAAGAATATTTTCTCTCTAAAAATTCAAATGTTTTTGTTTTTAATAACCCAACATATTTTTAGACTAAAAATATATTTAATAGCTGTAAAAAACATGCGATACAAAATTTTGTTTAGCTAAATAAAGAATCATTAATTTTTAAATTAAGAAAAAACTATTTTTAGGTTAAGAAAGGTTTAGGACTGATAAATTTTCACTGGATTAAAAAAGTATTAAATATCAAATTTATTGAAATTAAAAAAAGTCAGGTGTTTTAAAAGTCAGTTTTCTTTTTGTCAGTAAAATCTGAGTTGTTTTTTGTTTTTTTGTTTTGTGAAAAGTGAGTTATTTGAGGTAACAAAATCAATTTTCTTTGGGATTGAATAAGTCTAATCTAAATTGGGTGGGGGGGGAGGGGGGAGTAAAAAATCAAAATTATTTGCATTCAAAGAAGGTAACTAACTTTTAAACCAAATTGTCTGTTTATCTTGATAAATATATTCATTTAATTAACCCTAATAACGAATTTGATATTTAGCATCATTATTATTATTATCAAGATCATTATATTAATATTTGAAACCTGTAAATTTAGCTTTTATTTTTTCTAAAACTATCATACCACCTTAAAATGACAATATTGTACAAATATATAAGTACATATGGATATAGATTTTTAGTTCATATGTTTAAGAAAGTTTGCTATCTACTTCATAATTTAGCTTATTAAAAATTATATTTTTGTTAACATATTAATTAGTTTCATTGCCATCTTATCATCATCATCATTGATCATCATCATCATCATCATCATCTGCATCACCATCATCATCATCAACATTTCATTCATTGTCGTTTTTATTATACCACCATCATCATCAATATGATAATATCATTATCATTGTCACCATTATCATCTTTACCATCATCGTCATCATCCTTATCATCATCGTCATTATCATTTCATTCACAGTCATTTTCATGACCACTATCATCATTATCATTGCATCATTATTATCATTTATCAACATCATTCTTATCATTATCATCATTATCAATACCATTATCATCATTATCAATACCATTATCATCATAATATAACCATTATCATATCATCTTTATCATTTCATTTATAGTCATATCTCATCATTATTATTATTATCATTATCACTCTGTAAAAAAAGAATCATAATTTAAGAGACATAAGCACTACCATATATAAATGTTTATGTGAAAAATATTATCAATTTTGTAACTGTTCGCGAAAAAGATAATTATTAGACAAAATTATACGGGAAGCAGGCGCTAAATTTAAAATAATTCCAAAGGTACATTTTTGAATTTATTAGTACTGCACATTTTTATGTAAATTTAAGTGTTTTACTTAAGCAAGAGAATAATCTGTAAAATAAACAAAAGAGCTGTCTTAAAGAAGTTGAGCCTTAAAACAAGACAGCTTTTCTGACTTAAAATAAGATTCTCTTTTTACACCGTCATTATCATAATAATGATGTCATAATCATTACCATCATCAACATTACCATATCATCATTATCATTACCATCATCATCATATCATTACCAATTTCATCATTATCATCATCATAATCATTGTCAACATCATTATCACTTTCAATATCATCACCGTCATCATTGTCAAAGTCATTATCACTTTCATTATCATCACCATCATCATTACCATCTTCATTAAACAAAATAAATTACTTGTTCAATAAAATTGAATATATTAAGATGTACCATTGTACCTAAACAAGAGTCGAGTGGTTAAAAATTATGCTAAAGGGGCCACTAGAGTGGTAGAGCTTTCCCTGCATATGAGAGATGGAAGAAGTGGAAGTGAGACTGATAGATGAGGGTTTGGGAAAGGGGTTGCAGGGAAGGGGGTGTTTTCACGGCAAACGTAACGATAAGCGACATTGGGTGGAGAGAAACAAAGAGAGAGAAGGAGAGAAAAAAAAAGTGAGACAAAGAAAAAAGGTCCAGAGAGACAAGAGGGCTTTTAGATAGATGACGGGAACACAAAGGGATGCAAGAGTACTGGCAGCGGCGATGTAAAACTCTTGAGAATCGAGTTTCATTTTCTAGCTTTTAGTGTGTTTGAGATTCGAGATACATGTTTCTCTTTCGAAATTTGTGCAAAATTATAAACATTATCCGGAAACAATGTTTTGGGTAACTTTTATAATATTTACGGATTAAAGTCATAAATCCTTGTACTCAAGATTTTAGAAAATTATTCATATTTCCCATTAAATAATCACCGATAGTTCCTTGATAAAATTAGTCCATTCTTTTGAATCTTTCAAGCTTGCTTTCAAGTCTCCTTACCAACTATACTTCTTCGAATTTTTTTCTGTGGCGTATCATCGGACGTGTCACATTTCTAAACAAAAATGTCCGGTGCCAAAAAACACATGGCTCTAATTTTCTAAGAAATGTGTTACCAAGAACCTGATGGGTAATACAAAAATTGAAGCGTTAGAAATATTTTCAAAAAAATTGCTTTTCTGCACAAAAAATGTGTTGCATGTCTTAAAAAAAATTTTCCAATATAACTTTTTTTTAGAAAAAATAGAGAGAAAGAGGGGAAGGAGAGAGATAGAACACATGCAAACAATAAATTGTGCATCACATATGAAATTGTAGTGAAAAAGTGTAGGCAAAAGCTAATAGAAATCCAAAAAAGTGGTGTCCTTTTTCAGGCCCTGAAAAAATTTCAGGGTGCATTTTCTCAGTCGAAGCACACGACCAATGATGAATTAGTGTGGTACAAAGCACAATCTAGATCGAGGGCTCTTCATGGGCCGACACAATGGAGATTAGTACTTTTACATAATAACTCAAGGGTCGCTTAAGCAGGCCTAATCTGTCGAGGTCGCTGCCATTTCACGATAGAATGAACATCATCTTCTCGAGAATGTGAAAAATCAGACATGTGTAAAAAAAAAGGAAAAGAAAAGTTGTAGTATACCTATATTTCTAAATATGTGAACTCTGATGATCAGTTCATAGAACATCGTTTTTTTTATTATATATGAGAAAGATTAAAGAGTGCACATTCACCCAGAAGATTGCAGTTATAAAAAAAAGTAATATACACAATCTCACGGAAAAAATATCCAACATGTTCACAAAATATAACATAAAATCTTCGTTTAAAATGCGAAAAAATTTACCAATAAAAAAATTTTTTTTTTAGAATTGACAAGAATAATGACAGACAATGTAAACGAAAGAAAACACAGAATCCATCCGAAATCTATTTTTCTTTTTTACAAAAAATTATATGTATTAATAACCAAACATCTCCTTCACACAAAATATTCTAATATGCGCACTTCAAAAAACTAAAACAAAATACTTAACAAACTGTTTACACAACCGAACATAATAATAAATATTTTAGGAAACAAAACAAAAAAATAAAATACAAATTTAATAAGAGCAGGTAAATAAAATAAAAATATTCAGAATGACAATAAATAGAAATGTGGAATAAAATTAAATACGGGAAACCGACAGGATATAAGCCATAAACAGATCAGGAAGAACAGAAAAAAATGAAATATAATTATTTTAAAAAATTAAAATGCTTTTGGCCTATAGGGCTAAATTTTAATTTATTATTAAAACGGCTTAAAAGAATAAGATTAAACCTTCCCATTTGTAATTATTTTAAGTATTAATAATAATTAAAGTTTTATTGTAATTATTTCTTTTTAAATTAGAATATTTCTGCAAAAGAATGGAAGGAAATAATTAAGTAAAAATAATAAAAAATATCTCGAATTAAAACAAGTTTTGAAAAGGTTAGAAACGAAAACAAAAAGGGACACTCGAATGGAAAGTTGGCGCTGTAATCGCACACATTTAAAGTTAGTTATAATTTAAAATTTGATTAGCGCAAACTTTGAACGGCACTATATTCTAATTAAAAATGAAAATCTTATAAAATAAATTTACTTAAATAGTTAAAATTATGCCCAAATTTGAAAAAAAAGATAAACAAATAAAAAAATAATTAATTGAAATATGTATGAATATAAATAAATAAAACTAAAAAACAATGCAAACTTTAAATAATTCTAAGAGGAAAAAAACGTAATACAGATTAAAGACGCAAAAAAATTAAAAAATACCCCGAAAAATAAATTTAAACAAGATTTTGGATATCTTGGTTCTTTTAAAAGAATTGCTAAGTTCTTTGTCGAAGGCTCAGCCAAAGTAGAGCTATTACTGTTTTTAACCAAGATTTTGGAAATCTTGTTTTTTTTTAAAAAGAATCGCTAAGTTCTTGTCAACGGTTCAGCCGCTGTAGAGCTATCACTGTTTTCAACCAAAACTTTGGAAATTTTGGTTCTCCTAAAAGAATCGATGCGCACTTTGCGGCAAAGTGCGCTTTGTGGTCAGAATTTTAAAGAAAAAAAAGGTGGAGTTTTTAAGAAAATGGATCTTATTTGTTTTTGGAAAATCATCTTTAATGCTATTAATTTTAAAGCTTTATAAAAACTTTAAACGGAATTTTGAAGAAGTAAAGACCATATAAAAGATCCAAGAAACAAAATTTGATTCTATTAATTAGGCAAAAAATTACAAGCGAAACAAATTTTTTTCTCTGTTATTTTAAGTTTTACACCATTCAAAATTTTCATGGGGACGTACACATATGATTCGAGCTTCACGTAATTCTTCAATAATTGACATAATTTCATTGCTATGATTTGGATTACCAGCTTGCTGTGATGTTATAGGCAGTCGAAAACAATCAACAAGTTCATTTGGATCATCTCAATAGATATAGTCTGGTTTAAATTGTCTCTTTGCTACCATAAATCCAGGTAATATTCCTTAACTTTGAAAACAAGAAAAAAGGCACTGAATTACAGAGAGAAACAAACCGAAACGGCTATATTTCTCAATACTATTCAGAATAAAACAACTTCAATAATTCTCATACTGTTTATTTTTCAATCATAAAAAGACTCTTTTAATCTTCTAAATAAATACATACAATTATGTAAATCTTATATACAAATTGCAGGTATAAGAGTGGCATAAAAACTTGCAATTTTTAAGAACTCTTACTTCCTAGAACAGAAATTCTAAATAGTTCGATGCTTTCTACATAACAAAAATAGTGCCTAAAACAGTCACGTAAAAAAATCAACAAAAATGTCAACAAATAGGAGTTGAAAATCGATTTTAGTGATAGAAAGAAAAAAATAAATAACAGATCATAGCCTGTGATACTGTGCAGATCACAAATAAATAAATAATCACACATGTACATTTTATAATTTCCTCTAAAAAAAAGACATACAAAATGGACCATTAGCTCCTATAAATATCCACAAAAAAAACTGCCAAATGTCTAAATTTTAGGCAATATTTAATAAAATTTCAACCGCGAAATCCGGTCTGACATTCAAAATCTGGACATTCTCCTCCTTGTCCACTATCTGCTTTAGATTCTGTTTGATAAATTTCAAGGCGCTTTTTTTTAAATCAACTTCGTTATAAGTATCGGCGAGCACCAGCATATTCATGACATTGTCCGTCTTGATGGAAAATCCCAGTTGTCTTCCACAGAAGCTCTTTAAACCGTCGAGTCGATACTCATCTGCAGCGATTAGAAGATTTTCCGCGTGCTCAGTTATGTTATGAACGACTCCAGTGTAGATAAATCGCAACATCTCCTTAACGACATCAGGTTCAATGTCCTTTATCACCATTCGACTTTCCTGCTGCTCCTTCATCTGGCTGAGAAACATGGCCTCAAAAACGGCAGAGGCAGTGGCCAGAACGGACTTGTGGACTTTGAATTCCTTCCCTTGGGCGGCGATCGTGAAATCCGCGAAAGTCTCGTTCTCAAAAATGGAGGATAGAGTCTTGAGTGTGGGCAGTACTTCGACGGTGTCTTCTTCGATGAATTTAAACATGAGGAGGAAGCGGAAGTCGCTTTGGATGAAGTCGTAGAGGTCCTCCTTGAGAAGAATACCCGGAAAAGAGCAGAGCGGCCGCCAATCACCGACGACAGTCAACCAGAGATTTTTGTGATGGAAGTCATGAAAGAGAGAAATCTTCTTTTTACTTTTCGAGTCGCTGATGTCCGTCAGGGTGCAGACCATTTCGTAGGAACGACGCGGCAATTCCGTGGCAAAATATTGTATGAGAGCGACAACGTGATCGCCGCTAAAGTCAATTTCAATTGAGCATTGGACGGTCTTGTTGTCGCTGAAGGAAATAATTCGATTGGGAAGACGAGTGTGATTTCCGCTTCTGATGACTGTTTTAAAATCGTGCATCATAAATGGCATTGTTAGACCCTGCTTCTTCTCCGTCGGCTCTTTGGTCTCATTTCTGTGTGAGACTGTAGCCTGCTCCATAATAATCTGCAAATAAAAACAGAGGATATTCTTTAGATCGTATCTCGCACAAATCTGGACCTTGAAGGTAAACAATTACACAGCCTCACAAAAAAAAAATTTTTGTCCGAGGCACTACACTAGTATATTTCTATGCATTTTTCTTCTCGAAATTCAAAGTCAGAATTGCTAGATTGGTTCTATTTTTTTAATTACTTCAAAAAAAATTTCAAATTTAAAAATCAAAACCAAACAAACTTTTCTCTTTTTAACCGAGACACTACGCTAGTGTATATTTACGAATTTTTTCGCTTAATCCGAATCCAGAGTCAAAATAACCAAGTTAGCTAAACTTTTTTTAATAGTCTCAAAAAAGCGAGTTTTTCGTGATTTTGGTCAGTTTTTTGATATTATCTCAAAAATTCCAACTAATCTGACAACTTTAACTTCAGATTCAGATTCAGCGAAGCAAAATACGTAAGAATAGACATAAAAGAACGTTTTTTGGATTTTTTCCGGTTTTTTGGGTAGTTTTTTGAGATTATCAAAAAAAGTTTAGCCAATCTAACAATTCTGAGTTCGGATTCCAATTCAGCGCTGAAAAATACGTAGAAATGCACTAGCATATTGTCCCGCACAAAAAAACTTTTTTTTTATTTTTTTTGGAGCTTTTGAATAGTTTTTTTTTACATTATCCCAAAAAGTCCAACCTATCTGGCAATTTTAACTTCAGATTCGGATTTACCAGAATAAAAAAAAGTAGAAGTACACTGATATATTGTCTCAGGCAAAAAAAAACTTTTTTAAATTTTTTTGGGGGTTCTTGAGTAGTTTTTGGAGTTTATCTATAAAAGTTTAGCCAATCTAACAATTCTAACTTCAGATTCGGATTCATCGGAGAAAAATACGTAGAAATATACTATTATATTGTCTCGAAAAAAAAAAAACTTTTTTTGGATTTTTTTTAGGTTTTTGAGTAGCTTTTTGACATTATCTCAAGAAGTTAAGCCAATCAAACAATTATGACTTCGGATTCCAATTCAGCGCTGAAAAATACGTAGGATTGCACTAGCATATTGTCCCGCACAAAAAAACTTTTTTTTTATTTTTTTTGGAGCTTTTGAATAGTTTTTTTTACATTATCCCAAAAAGTCCAACCTATCTGGCAATTTTAACTTCAGATTCGGATTTAGCAGAATAAAAAAAAGTAGAAGTACACTGATATATTGTCTCAGGCAAAAAAAAACTTTTTTAAATTTTTTTGGGGGTTCTTGAGTAGTTTTTGGAGTTTATCTATAAAAGTTTAGCCAATCTAACAATTCTAACTTCAGATTCGGTTTCAGCGGAGAAAAGTACTTAGAAATATACTAGTATATTGTCTCGGACAAAAAAAAACTTCTTTTGGATTTTTTTTAGGTTTTTGAGTAGTTTTTTGACATTATCTCAAGAAGTTAAGCCAATCAAACAATTATGACTTCGGATTCCAATTCAGCGCTGAAAAATACGTAGGAATGCACTAGCATATTGTCCCGCACAAAAAAACTTTTTTTTTTATTTTTTTTGGAGCTTTTGAATAGTTTTTTTTAAACATTATCCCAAAAAGTCCAACCTATCTGGCAATTTTAACTTCAGATTCGGATTTAGCAGAATAAAAAAAAGTAGAAGTACACTGATATATTGTCTCAGGCAAAAAAAAACTTTTTTAAATTTTTTTGGGGGTTCTTGAGTAGTTTTTGGAGTTTATCTATAAAAGTTTAGCCAATCTAACAATTCTAACTTCAGATTCGGATTCATCGGAGAAAAATACGTAGAAATATACTATTATATTGTCTCGGACAAAAAAAACTTTTTTTGGATTTTTTTTTGAGTTTTTTAGTAGTTTTTTGACATTATCTCAAGAGTTTAGCCAATCTAACAATTCTGACTTAGGATTCGAATTCAGTGGAGCAAAATACGTAAAAAAAACACTAGTGTAGTTTCTCGGACATAAAAAACTTTTTTTTGATTTTTTTGGGGGTTTTTGAGTAGTTTTTTGTGATTATCAAAAGAAGTTTTGCCTATCTAACAATTTTGACTTCGGATTCCGATTCAGCGCTGCAAAATACGTAGGAATACACTAGTATATTGTCTCGGACAAAAAAAAAACCTTTTTTTTTTGGGGTGGGGGGTTAAGTCGTTTTTTGAGTTTATCTTAAAAAATTTAGCCAATCTAACAATTCTGAATTCGGATTCAGTGATGAAAAATACGTAGGAATACACTAGTTTACTAGTATATTGTCCCGGGAAAAAAACTTTTTTTGTGGGCATTTGAGTATTTTTTTGATATTATCTCAAAAAGTTTAGCCTATCTAACAGTTCTGATTTGAAATTCGGATTTGGCGGTAAAAAATAAGTTGGAATGCACTAGCATATTGTCCCGGACAAAAAAAAAAAACTTTTTTTGGTTTTTTTTGGGGGTGGGGCGGTCTTTGAGTAGTTTTTTGACATTCTTAAAAAAAATTAGGCAATCTAACAATTCTTACTTTGGATTAGGATTCAGAGATAAAAAATACGTAGAAATACACTATAGTGTAATGTATCAGACAAAAAGTTTCTTTTTATTTTTTTTGGGTTTTTTTGAGTAGTTTTTTAAGATTATCTCAAAAAGTTTAGTTAATCGAACAATTCTAAGTTCAGATTCGGATTCAGCGATCAAAAATACGTAGGGATATGCTAGAATATTGTCCCGGACAAAAAAAACTATTTTTTTGATTTTTTTGGGGGGTTTTTGAGTAGTTTTTTTGAGATTATCTCAAAATGTTTAGCCAATCTAACAATTTTGACTTCGACTTTGGATTCAACGATGAAAAATACGTAGAAATACACTAGTGTAGTACCTTGGACAAAAAAAACTTTTTTAGGGTTTTCTGAGATTATCTTAAAAAAATTAGTGTAACAAAAATAGTGTATTTTTTAAGCTGAATAATAGAGAATTGCATGAAAAAAATTATATTGTTTTTATAGTGAAAACGAGTCCAATTTAAAAATCTTTACTGCTTCAAGAATTATTTGAAGTTTAAGAACACATTGCAGTTTATATTACTTTCCAAAATAAAAAATAATTTATTCTTCAAACCGGCTATTTTGTACGGTAGTCTATTATAAAAAGATTTAAATTTTTAATTAAATTTCTTAATTTTTGAGGTTATGTTGACAACTCGTATTTTATAATTAACAATTATTTTTGAAATTTTTTATTGTCACCTTCTTCTTCATGTCAAATATTATAAATATAAATATTTATGCAATCGGACCGTTTTCGACATTTCAAAATTATACAAAATGTTATTATTAAATTTTGTCTTGAATTTTCATCAAAAAATTATGAGAAAAAAATTTGTTGTATAAATCGAACCCAATCTATTGATTAAAAATCTGTATAACCTAATCTTTTTCAATTCCTCCTTTTTTTATCCAATCAAATAATTTTGAATCCCACCTAAATCTTTTCTATTCTATTTAAAACTGCAAAGCAGTGAATCAATTTTTATCCCTGATTTTCTTTTCAAATTTATTTTCTCTTTATCCACTTTAATCTTTTCTTATCAAAACTGAAAACAATTAATCAAAAAAATGATTGAAATTCGTGTAGAAAATAATTGAAAACTAATATAATAAATTTAAAAATTCATGACAATAGAAATTTATTTATTTTTAGGGCAAAAGCTTATCACAATATAAAATTTTGAAATTTATTTCAAGTAACAATAAAATTAAAATTTGATATAACAATAATAATTTCTATATTAAATATTAATAGGTCGCATTCGATAATTTGAATAAAATAATGATTGAAATTTGTAGAAAATAATTCTAAAATTGCAAAAATAATAGAAATATGAAGAAAATAATCGTAAAATGACAAAAATACTTGAATAATGACAAGAGTAATTGAAATTTGACGAAAATTATTCAAAATTAATAAACAAAAGTAGAATAGAAACTGATGTTGAAAATTTAAATATTCCTGGCAATAATTTAAAGATAGAAAAAAAATTTGAAATGTTGAGAAAGTTTCGGAACTTTAAAAATAGTTAAAAAAGTTACAGGATAATTTAAACTGTATTTAATTTTTTAATTTTAATTTTTCTGAATAAAGTAAAATAACGTAATTTGAATTTTTAATAAATTCGACTATTCGACACTTTAAATTAAACTAAATTATTATTAAAATTCATATAAGTGTGTAATATATAAATTATTGTTAGTCATAATCAATATCTCGTCATTAAGGCTACCTTATCAGCATATTTTGTCTGTAAACTAAAACAATTTTTAAATTTTCTGATAAAAAGAATCAAAATTATTGAAAAAAAAGAAGGGACTAACTTCACTTTGGATTTTAAAACGTGGACAGAAAAAAATGAATAAATATAAATAGTAACTAACTTTAGGAGTTCACGGTGATTATTTATTACTAGCAAAATAAAACGCGCGCAAGCGCGCGATAAGTTTTTTATACATTTTAATAATTATAAAATACAATAATATATATAGAAAATCGGTAAATACTATTTATCTAATAAGAAGAAATAAATATTTTAAATATAATATTTAAAAATAAATTATTGCAAATTTTGCAAATTAATTGAAAAAAAAAATGAAATCAATTAAAAATTGGGGAAACTAATTTAAACAATCATAAAAATGTTTTAAACATAAAGAAAATAATTAAAATTTGAGAAAAATACTTGAGAATCTTAAAAGTAAATTAAAACAAAATTAAATAATGAAAAATTAGAGAAAATAAATGAAAATTGAAAAAACATGGTTAAAAATTGAGATAAATAAATTAAAATTTAAAAAAATAATTAAAATTGGAGAAAATAATTTTAAAAATTACATAAAATATTTGAAATAAAGGAAAGTTAAACAAAATTTGAGAAAAATAATTAAAACTTTCAGAAGTTCATTGAAATAAAAGAAAATAATTAAAAATTAGAGAAAATAAATGAAAAAAGATAAACATAATTTAAAATTGAACAAAACAAGTTTTAATTAAAGAGAAATAAGTAGAAGCTTTTTGCCAATTATGAAAAAGAACAAGAAAAAGAACGAAAGTAATTGAAAATTAAAGAAAATAATATAAACAATTGAAAATTGAATGAAATAATTGAAAAGTCAGATAAATAGTTAAAAAATTTAAAAATTATAAAACAAATATATAAAGAATTGAAAATTGAATGAAATAAATTTTGGAAAATAATTGAAAAATGTTTTTAAATTTTAAAACTTGACGAAAATAATTAAAATATGATACAAACAATGACAAGTTGTAAAAAAATGACATTAAAATGTGATAATTGAAAAAACTACAGAAATTTTTTTAAATAAAGAAAAAATAATTGAAATTTGAAAAAAATGCATGAGGATCTTAGAAATCAATTAAAAAAAAAAGAAAATAACTAAAAATTGGAGAAAAGAATTGAAGACATGAGCTAAAAGTAATTGAAATTTTCAATAATTAATAAACAAATTTTGAAATTATGAAAACAAATAAAAATAATTAAAAATTGAAGAAAACAATTGAAATTTTGGAAAAATTCTTAAAAATCTTAGAAAATAATATTAGAAAATGAGAATAACTAAAAATTGGAGAAAAGACTAAAAAAATGCTAAAAATAATTGAAATTTACGATAATTAATAAAATTTTTTGGAAATTATGAAAACAACAAAAATAAGTAAAAATTGAAGAAAATAATAGAAATTTGAGGAAAAAAATTAAAAAAAATTTAGAAATTAATTTTATAAAATGAGAAAAACTAAAAATTGGAGAAAAAGAGAATAATAATTAACAATCGAGAAAAATAATTGCAAAATGATAAAAGTAATTCAAAATTGAAAAAAATAATTGAAATATGGTGAAAATAATTTAAGATTGAGAAAGAAAATTGAATTGCGATGAAAATAATTTAAATATGAAAAATTAAAAACATTCAATAAAATTTGAGAGAAATAACTGAAAAAATCATAGAGTATATGTTTAGAAAAGAATAATAAGTACAAAATTACTTAAAATATTTTAATTAAAGAGAATAATTAAAAAACTGCAGAAATAACGAAAATTGATGAAAATAATTGCAATATCGGATAAATAATTGACATTTTTAGCAGTAATGACAGAATAATGAATATAATTATAAATTGATGAAAATCAAGAAGAATTGCAGATTTTATTTTTAAGCAAAAGAAAATAATTAAAAAATCGTTATATAATGGAAAATTGATGACAATAATCCAAATTTGAGATAATAACTGAAAATTTAGGAAATTAATTGTATGTGTATATTTTTTAAACTTCTTCAAAAACCATAATAAATTTTTAAATCATTTTTCGAAACTTTTTTTTTACACAAATGACAATTAAAAACCAGCACAACAAAATAAAATAACAGGGACTAACTTCACTCTGGATTTTAAAACGTGGACAGAAAAAGATGAATAAATATTAATACTATAACTAACTTCACTTCAGACTTTAAAACGTGGACAGAAAAAGATGAATAAATATAAATACATAATAACTAACTTTAGGAGTTTACGGAGATTATTATTATTTAATTAATTATTTAATATAAAGATTTGGTATATATGGAAAATTTGTCCGTAAATTTTCTCTTTTAATTCTGAATTTTGTAACTCTAAACTTTGTAGAAATAACTAAAATATCATAAGGAAAGGTCTCTCTGATCCGAGATAGTTTGCTCTCTAAATCTGAATTAGTGGTTTTCTAATAATGAATTAGCGAAAAGTGAACTACTATTAAAATAGTAAGAATTTTACTAATTTTTAGTAGAAAACTACTAAGAATTAGTAGAAAACTACTAAGAATTAGTAGAAAACTACTAATCTTGTAGTAGAAAACTACTAATTAAATTAGTAAAAAAATCTACTTTTTTGAAAAGTAAAGTTTCACTATTTCAATTAGTAGTTTTCTACTAAAAATTAGTAATTTTCTACTAAGAATTAGTAGTTTTCTACTAAGAATTAGTAGTTTTCTACTATATGAATTAGAGAAAAATGAGCAATGAATTTGACTAATTCATAGTAGAAAACTACTAATTCTTAGTAGAAAACTACTAATTCAGATTTAGAGAGTGAATTTTGACTAAAAATTAATTTATGAAGAATTTTCAAAAAAATAGTAAATTTTTTAAAAATTAATTTTTTTACTCTTTTGATCGCCGGGGGTTAAATTTTGAACTTTGATAGTATTTAGGGTACTAAGTAAGTGTACTAAAAAATTTTGCAAAATTTAAAATATTTTTTAACAATTTGTTTAAATGGTAATTTTTTATTGTTGTTTTTTTATATGAAGATAGAGGTCGAATTTTTTATATATTTTTGTTTAAATATAGTTTATTATGTCCCGAAAATGCTCTGCAAATGTAAAAGTGATGTTTTTCGATTTTTTCTCGTGAAATAATTTATATAAATTTGCATACTTATTTTTATAAGCATTAATACTCATCATTTCCGCACTAGCCTTGAGGTATAGAGTTTTTTGGCGCGTTTATTACCGTATAGAAACTTCTTTTTTCATTAAGAGGTAAAGATAAGTAATAAATGAATAAAATAATTAAAAGTTTTAAGAAACAATGATTATTAATTTTTAAACCATTCTACTAACAGTATTAAAAAATGTTGCATTGAAATTTTTATATACGTAGTGGATTTCCTAATAGGAATTTAACTATCTTCTTTACACTTTGGGTTTTTTCAGACATGTGACTGTATTATGTTATTAATGTTTTCAAAGAAAATTTGATAATACACTGAGAAAAAGAAACTGTTGAATCAATAGTGCCGATGCTATTGAATTCAATTCTTTTTAATCAATAATATCTGTAATCAATTATACTAATACATATTAAAATATAACAATTCATACTTTTAAATTAAAATCATGATGTTTTTAATAGAATTATTTAAAGTAGTCATAAGATAGAGAGAAATAGTTAATTTTAAGTTATTTTATATGGTTTCAAATAAATATAACTTGTTATATCAATAAATATTATTTACAGTTTGGACAAATATATATTTCAGATGATGCAGTATGCTTATTTGAATCAATAGCACCTGCTTTTGTTATTATAAACGGCATATTCACATACGGTCAAATGCAGATGCTATAAAATTGAAAGTACATTTAATAGATCGGTAAAACTATTTATTGAATTGTATTATATAAAATATAGAAATAATAAAATGCATTTTTGCATTTTTTAATTTAAAACCTAGGAACTTTATAAATAAATAAATAAAAAATAAATAAAATAAAATAAAACAAAGTACATTATGTAACCGCGTCTGAGAAAATGGTACTTATGACAAAAAAAATCGATTTTTGGTTGTTGACGGTTTCGTGTACTTCAAGGTCTTAAAAATGTAATGCGATCAGTCCTAATCGAAAACAAACTTTTTTTTACTTTTTTAAGCAAATTTAAAAAAAAATGTTTACTCCGACAAAATTTTTAACTTTTACTACTCAACTCTGACAAAAATTTTTTATGAAAATATAGGTCTTTTTAAAAGAAAAATGATTCTTGGTATTTTTGATTAAAATCAATAATTAAAAGGTTATGAATTTTTTAAAATTGTAAAATTGTTATTTTTTTTGGAAATTTTTGATACAATTATTCCTGCTTTAAACAAATAATTATTGCATTGAACCTTAAATATGAATATCAAAACTATCTGAGAAAAATTAAATCTTAACTCTCGGAGCTGAGTTAAGATGTAGGGGAGAGTGGCTATCAATGTACCGGGTTTTTTTCAAGGTCATAGTACTTATTGAATTTCACCAATTTCAAGCACTTCTTTGCATCAATATAAAACTACAACACTTATCTAGGTAATGCACACATATTTTACACGATTTATTTTGATTAAATAATAAAATTTAGGATTTTTCTAAAGTAACAAGCTATTTTCATTTTCAACAAACTGGGTACACAATGAACCACCTCTATAAAAATACTAAAAATGTTCAACAATAATAATATTGCAATTTTCACTTTGTAAAAAAACTTGTTTTCTATCAAATACTATGAAAAATTGTTACTTAACACTTTTTAATTGATAATGTATAACATAAATATACCTCAAATTTAAGTTAACTAGCTAAAATGGCATTTTAGTTTTGCTATGTTGAGAAAAGTACTGATAACAATCGCTGTAACATGCTGTATGCATGCCTAGTTTTATAATCAAGCATACCACTCTGGAAATCGAAAATACACTGAAATTCCAGGTGGTTCATTGTTCCCCGGTACATTGAATCAACATGACATTTGCAACAAAAATGGTTTTTTATAACTTAATCCAATATTTCAAAATCTTTATCTCATTAGAATATTGTAGTTAAGGCCCAAAACAAAATAAATCGTAAGTACATTTATTTTTAAATGGCCTTATTTCAATTAAAAAACGTGTTCGTATTTTAGGTAAATTTTTTCTTCAGTACATCAAAAACAGTTTTTTCCAGTTTTCTGTGTAAAAAATAAATCCACACGTCTCAAATTTATGGACGTAGTGTGTTTACGCAAACTTCATTTATATTTAAAATTAGGAGAATTTTTATTCAATTGTTTCTGAGAAAATTGAAATGGTTCATTGAAAAAACTGGTACATTGATGGCCACTCTCCCCTATACCCGTCATTAGCGACCTAGTTAAATAGATCAATAATAAATTGTGAATTATGGTATTGTTGTTAGTTCTGAATGTGCATATAAATTTTCAGATCTCTAGATCAATTAGAAATTGTTTAAATTCGATTTGAAATTTTAAGCATTTGATTTTTGCAACATAATTTGTTTATAACAATAACAGCGATGTTTAAACAATTGTTTTATTACGAAAATCGTATTTGGCGGAAAAAATTACATAAGAAACATCTATCTGGGTAATTATTAATATGCAACATTCCCAGTAATCGAGTATATTTTAATGAAAAACTTTAAACTCATTTTACTCGAAAGACGCGGTCACATATATTCAAAAATACAATTTTTAAAAGGGTCTTTAGAGAAAACGATAACTTGACGAATGAAGGGGCATTTTCATAAACTATTATAATTATTAAGAAAATCTTGAAGACATGGCAAAATAATATTCTGAAACCGTTAGCTTATATTAAAGATAAAAAAGAATTATTTCAATCCTCAATACCAGGTTGCGGAGCGGCTCTGGCCTCGCGATCACGAAAGTTAAGCAAAGTCAAGCGTGGTTACTGGTTAGAGATTATATGGGTGACCGTCTCCGTGATATTGCTACAGCTAGATATTTTTCACTAAAATTAAAAATATTCTGAAATAAAAAAAAATATGTACGGCGAAATTAGGTAGTGTACAACAGTTCAAGACTGAGGAAGGGGTTGAGCCGGTGTAAAATAAAGCTGAATAAGAAAAAGACCGATATTTTTTTTTATTTTACAGTTATCTTTTGCTTTAGGTTCAATAAATTAATTTTCTTAAATGAAATAAATAACTATTTCTTTTTAATGTAACAGTCAATAAAACTTAAAATGCAGCAACATTCATTTTATAGCATCATGCATATAAGCAATAGTATATGCTATAGTTTTAATAATATTAAAAATGAAAGTACGCACTATTAAAATCATTACATATTTGTTCGAACGATATTGAATATGCCATTTGTTAGATTAAACCAATATGTAATTGATTTAATAGCATTTTTTTCTCAGTGTACTAAGTTATAAGATAAACTTTATCTATACTGAAATCTGAAATAAAAATTTTGTTTGACCTAATCAGGTGCAAATTTGTTTTTAATCCACAAAATCAATTTTTCTTGAAAAACTATTAATTTTTTCCACTATTAGTTTTAAAGCTGACATTCAAAAAACAGAATACTTAACGTAAGGGGCCATCCATAAATTACGTAACACGTTTTTCTAAAATTTCAGACCCCCCCCCCTCCCCCTATGTAACAAGTCGTAACAAAATCACTTACCCCCCCCCCCCTATAGGTGTGTGTTACGTAATATTAAAAATATTTTCAATTAATGTTCTATAAAACAATATTTGCCTAGTTTTACTATTCGAAAATAGTTCACTTTCAATATTAATTTTTTTATTAGGAAATAATAAAAAGATTTATTAGGGTGGCTCAAAAAATAAAAAAATTCCATTTTCATAAACCTTACCCCCAATTTTGTTCTTTGGCAAAAAATACGAAATACGTATTTTTATTTTTTAATATTAACACGTGCCGCAAAGCTCATGAAAATTAACATTAAATTCCCATAAGAAAAATTCACTTTTTCGTAAATATGGTATAAAATCGAGAAAAATTGACTTTTTCTTTTTGTTAAAGATATTTCTCCTCATGAATATCCAAACAATAAAAATCTATCATATATTTATTAAATAAATTATATTAACTATTTTTTATGCGTCGGTAAAAACCCCTATAAATGCAAAAATAGAAACCTAGAATTTATTTAAAAAATATTTATTATTATTTTTAAGGGTTTTTTCTTCAATAATTGAGATTATTATCAAAATATATATTATTGTTGATGTTTTAAACTTTTAACATGTTGCATAATTTGTTTAAACAAAATATTTTTATTTATTAACTTTTGCTCAAATATGACAATTTTTTTTGTTATTAATGTTAATAAATAACAACAATAATTTATTTAAATAATTGATAGAATAATAATTTTAGTAATTTTATTAATATGTGGTTGTCATAAGAAACATAAGTTATAAATGTTTACAAATATTTTTACATATTTTTAATTTGTTTAAACAATTTATTATTGTTAATTCATAACTATTATCCAAATAAACCTAGCGAGTTGTTTTTTTAAATTTAGTATTAATTTTTTATATTTAAAACCATAAGATATTCAGCAAAATTACCCATAAGTCCCATTTGTAATTGTTTAAAGAAATTATTGCTATTAATTATAATTTCTTAACAAATAAACCTAGAAAGTCATACATTTTCTTTAATTTTACAAATTAACAGGCTGTGGTTAGAAAAATAAAAAAATATTGATTTTAAATTACACTGAGAAAAAAATACTATTGAATCAATGACATCTGTCTTTGGTTCATTCAATAGTGTCATTGCGGGCTGCCATTAGCATATGCTATTAAATCTAAAGCACTGCTTTTATGATTCTAAAGTGTCGCTTCTATTGAATCAAACCATGATTAGTTGCATTATCAGCAAATTGTTTTGAAATATATGTATATGCTGTAGATTTAATAAAATAAGTTCTATTGTATCAATAAGTCATTCCTACAGAAGAATAGTATATAATGTTACCCCTAAAGTAGCAGTTTGTTACATTATATACAAATGCTTTCAATTTGATAGCATGGTGCTATCAAATCGAAAGTATCTGACTTTGAAGCAACAAAACCATACTTTTGGGAGATAAATATAATGAGTCAAAATAAATATTAATTCTCATTAACTGGTAACATCCTATCAGTTGTACGGAATCTTTGTATTTATTTATTATATTTTATATTTATTATTTTTACTATTTTATAACATTTTTACATTATTTTTATACATATAACATATACATCTTAATTCTAACGCACAACTTATAAATTAAAATATTTGACGCTGAGAGGTCTCGAACGCGCGACCCCTGGGCCTAAAGCCCGACGCTCTAACCACTATGCCATACGCTCGCTGGTAGCCGTTTCACGAACCTCCCATATAAGCTACAATCCAAGAGGTGGGGGAAGAACATTGCCAAGACCTACGCGCAAATGGGCCGAATACAGTGCCTAAGGATTCAATAACATCTGCTATTGGCAGTCCGCAAATACACCGTTTATTCGAAACGAAAGCATATGCTATCAAATCTAAAGCAGGGTGTTTACAATTCTACAGTTTCTTATATGATTCAAATACTCAAATATTTTTTTCAAAAATACCATGACAACATTTTAAGAGAACTATGTTAAATAAATATTAAAATATGCTATTGATTTAAGTAAATTAACAATTGAGTAGATAGCAGCGATTTGATAGCACCATGCTATTATTTCAAAAACTTCAGACTTTTGCTTTAAAGGTTTATGCTTATGAACTAATAAATCTGTCAATGAAGTAATGACATGGAATTCAATAGCATGAATGTATTTGATTCAATAGCATTTTTTTCTCAGTGTATTATTTAATAATTGTTGTTATTTCTTAACTTTTTTTTTTAGAATTTATTTACAACTATGAAGTGTTTTTCTAATTTTATTAATTTTAAGAAACTTTAAGATATAATAAAAATTATGCGTTTAAACAAATAGTAATATGAACAAATTATTAAGTATAAATTATGGAATATTTTTTCTGAAAAATTTTTCAAGACGTAATTTGAATTACGTCTTGAATTTGGTGAATTGCTGTTTTGAGTGTTTTTTGATGATTTTATAGCGAATTTTAGGAAAAAGTACGTTTTCCCAATGTAAAATCAATGGGAATTTTCAAAGGCTTTGAGCTACCCCTAAATATTGTCCGATTTGAAAAAAGAAAAAAAATTTAGAATAATTTAACTTAGCAAATTTAGTAATTATTTTAATTATCATTTTCTTTGTCTTTTACTATTACAAAATGAGCCAAAATTTAAAAAAAAAAAAAATAATTGAAAGAAAATTCCATAAGTATATAATATTACGGAACAATGTCGAAGGACCCCTCTCACCCCCCACGTAACACGTAGTAACATTTTCTAAGACCCCATCAAGTGTTATCTTATTATATTACATAACTCAAAAAACGGTTTAAAACGTTAATAAAAGTTTATCTTATAACTTAGTATTGTCAAATTTTCTTTGAAACCATTAATAACATTATCTCTCAAGGCTGGTGCGGGAATGAGAATTAATGCTTATAAAAATAAGTATGTAAATTTATATAAATTATTTCAGAACGAGACAAAATCAAAAAACACTACTTTTATATTTGCAGGGCATTTACAGGACATAAAAAACTATATTTTAACAAAAAAAAAAAAAAAAAAAAATCGACCCTTATCTTCATATAAAAAACAACAATAAAACATTATTATTTAAACAAATTGTAGAAAAATTGAATTTGAACATTTTTTAAAATTATACATTATTAAATTTCAATGTTTTCTCTAGAATTTTGAATAACAACATTTTTTGTCCGATTAATAGTTTACGAGGTCAGAATTTCTGAAAAAGTACGAAAATTGTTTAATTGCAAATATCTTGAAAAATATTTAAAATTTTGCAAAACTTGTTGATACACTTATTTAGCACCCTAAACACTATCAAATTTCAAATTTTAGGAAATATTTGTGATTCATCAGTGCTTTACTATTTTTAGAACTAAATTAGGGCTTTACTATTCCTAGAACTGAATTAGGTGTTATCGTGGGCTATTTTTTGCCAAGTTCCAAAGTTATAAAGGTTCAAAGTTATAAAGTTTCAAAGTTTCACTAGAAAGGTAAATGTAAGTTGAAGTTATACTTTACATGTTCAATCGTTTATGTATAATTTAATTAACTGTAATAAATAATAAATAATAAACCAAATAATGAATTTTAACAATGAAAAGAAGTAAATTTCCTTCTAAACTTAATATAGAAGAGTTTGACATTAAAAATTGTGTAAACAATAATTTGTTTAAACAATTTGTTATATAAACAAATAGAAAAAAACAAATAAAAAATTGTTTAAACAAATTGTTTTTTAAACAATTTTTGCATTATTTGGTCCGCGGTGCACACCAACGTTTTTTAAATACTGTGCATAATAATTTTAATTTTATCCTTCAATCGAATTACATTTCATTGAATAATATTTACTAGCGTAACAACCCTTCGCTCGCTAACGCTCGCTCGTTTTTTTATTTCTTTTATATATTTCTTTACTTTGTGTATTCTTAAAAATATATATAAATCTATAAATATGTTTAGTATCCTTTTTCCTTTTTTTTAATTCTATTAACTAATTATTATTTATGTAGAATTTTTTTTTAGGACAATAGATTCTATTTCACCTTAAGTCGTTGCGCCCTATTTTTAGAAGAATATGATAATTGAATAATTTAAAATGTAGTAAATTATAATATATATTATGTAATAAAAATATATATTTTTAAAATTTTTTATAATTAATAATAAATTTTTATCAGAAATATTAAATTAATTTTTAAAATTTTATTTTTTTTATTTTAAAAATAACATCTAGTATTCTCAAAGATATTGTTTTAAAAAATATTGCCAGTAATAATGATAATAATACTAAATATTAATTAATAATAAATTATAAAAATAGTTAATTAATATATTTATAATTAATCTATTATGTTATTTTTTGAAATTATTTATTTGTTTTTGTAATTAATATTATAGTTATAAATTTTTATTTTGAATTTTATAGAATTATTTAAAATAATGTTAAATATTTTAAACTAAATTAAACAAATTTAATCAAGTTTCTCACAGACAGTAATACTTAAAAATATTTCAACTAATTTCATAATCTTGTATGTAAAAATATTTATTATTGCAATAGAAATTATTAGAAAAACTTTTTACTTTAATAGACACATCGTTGATCACCTATACATGCGCAAAAGCTCCAAAAGGCAGTTACGCATGCGCAGTACTTTCTTATAAACAATACACATAAGCAGTTGTTACAATAACAAAGAAAAATGACTGTAAAAAAATTTAATTGTCAAAGCAAATGGAGAAACAAGTTAACAAAAAAGTTATATACATTGCGTAAAGTATATACTAATGCGCAATAGGTTCCTATGGCAGTTACGCATGCGCAGTAGTTTTCTATGAACAAAAGACATGCGCAGTTGTAAAAATATGGAGTATAAATGACATTTTAAATATTCTAAAATAAAAAAATATAGAAAAACGTGTAAACAAAAAAGTTCAATATATTGCGTAAAACATATAATTTAAAGAGTAAATTGCACAAAAAGCATTTAGCACATGGCATTAATATTAATATAATAGAAGATTACCACGTACAATTTTATGAATATTGAGAGAACTTTAAAACTCTTTATTCTCAATAAATAAGTAAATTTTTACAAAAATTTTTTAAACACTAATTATATGGAAGATTTTCTGACAGTATGTTAAATAATTATAACCCCCCCCCCCCCCCACCGGTACTCCTGGAAAATGGTTTTTTAAAGTATGAAAAATTGAAAACTTTCAGATCAAAATTTCATACATTTTTAAAAAATTTTTAAGAAAAAAAAAGAATAAAATTAATAAAATTAAATACATTTTTAACGTTTTTATTAGTTTTTATATTCAATAATATAAAATTTTCTATTAAATTTCTTAAATTTCAATATTAAGATTGAATTTGAATATTCTTTTCTATTATCGGTTATTAATTACAATAACAATGAAAAAAACCAATTTGAACCGATATTTTACATAATAGTACTTTCGCGGAAGTGCACATACAATGCTACAGTGTTACGCATTCGCAATAATAAAACGGATTTCTACTGCGCACTTATTAAAAAAAGTATACAATATGTACTGAAAATGTACTTATCTGGTAAATTACAGCACTGCGCATGCGTAATTTTTTAATTTAATTAGAGCACATGTGTGACTATCACTGTGCATCATTGCGCATGTGTAACTGCAATACAAAACAACTGCGCATGTGAAATGTTTCTTTTGTAGTGCGCACGTTTACACAGCTGTGGTGCACTACTGCGCATGTGCAACAATATGTTGTGCATGAAAAAATGTTCAGTTTAACATGCTTGACACGAATAGCGCCAGTGCGCATTGTTACAAACTATAATAACATGGTAAAATGAACATTATTGTAAGTTGCCTATTGGAAAAAGGAGGAACATGAATATTCCCTAAATCTCATTTAGCCTAAATCCCATTGAGCCTAAAATCAAAAAGCCTGAAATGCATTCAGCCAAAATTCCATTTAACCTAAATCTCGTTTAACCTAAATTCCATTAAACCTAAATTTCATTTTACCTAAATCTCATTTAACCTAAATTCCATTTAACCTAAATCCCATTTAACATAAAACGCATTTAGTCTAAATTCCATTTAACCTAAATTCCATTTAACCTAAAATGCATTCAGCCTAAATCCCACTTCACCTAAATCTCATGTAACCTAAATTCCACTTAACCTAAATCCCATTTAACCTAAAACGCATTAAGTCTAGATTCCATTTAACCTAAAATGCATTCAGCCCAAATCCCATTTAACCTAAATTCCGTTTAACCTAAATCTCATTTAACCTAAATCCCACTTAACCTAAATTCCATTTAACCTAAAATGCATTCAGCCTAAATCCCACTTCACTGAAATCTCATGTAACCTAAATTCCACTTAACCCAAATCCCATTTAACCTAAAACGCATTAAGTCTAAATTCCATTGAACCTAAACTGCATTCAGCCTAAATCCCATTTAACCTATATTCCGTTTAACCTAAATTTCATTTAACCTAAACTCTATTTACCCTAAATCCAATTTAACCTAAATGGCATTTAGTTTAAATTCCATTTAACCTAAAATGCATTCAGCCTAAATCCCATTTAACCTAAATTCCGTTTAACCTAAATCTCATTTAACCTAAATCCCACTTAACCTAAATCCCATTTAACCTAAAACGCATTTAGTCTAAATTTCATTTAACCTAAAATCCATTCAGCCTAAATCTCACTTCACCTAAATCCCATTTAACCTAAATCTCATTTAACCTAAATTCCACTTAACCTAAATCCCATTTAACCTAAAACGCATTTAGTCTAAATTCCATTTAACCTAAAATTCATTCAGCCTAAATCCCATTTAACCTAAATTCCGTTTAACCTAAATCTCATTTAACCTAAATCCCACTTAACCTAAATTCCATTTAACCTAAAATGCATTCAGTCTAAATCTCACTTCACCTAAATTCCATTTAACCTAAATCTCATTTACCCTAAACTCCACTTAACCTAAATCCTATTTAACCTGAAACGCATTTAGTCTAAATTTCATTTAACCTAAAATGCATTCAGCCTAAATCTCACTTCACCTAAATCCCATTTAACCTAAATCTCATTTAACCTAAAATTCATTCAGCCTAAATCTCACTTCACCTAAATCCCATTTAACCTAAATTCCATTTAACCTAAAACTTTTCTTGATTCAACTATATTTATCCTTAAATTAAAATAAGTTTTAGGTTTAATGGAATTTAGGTTAAATGGGATTTAGGTTAAGTGGAATTTAGGTTAAATGGAATTTAGACTAAATGCGTTTTAGGTTAAATGGGATTTAGGCTGAATGCATTTTAGGTTAAATGGAATTTAGACTAAATGCGTTTTAGGTTAAATGAGATTTAGGTTCAGTGGAATTTAGGTTAAATGAGATTTAGGCTAAATGGAATTTAGGTGAAGTGAGATTTAGGCTGAATGCATTTTAGGTTTAATGGAATTTAAACTAAATGCAATTTAGGTTAAATGGGATTTAGGTTAAATGGAATTTAGGTTAAATGGAATTTTGGTTAAGTGGGATTTAGGTTAAATGGAATTTAGGTTAAATGAAATTTAGGTTAAATGGGATTTAGGTTAAGTGGAATTTAGGTTAAATGAGATTTAGGTTAAATGGGATTTAGGTGAAGTGAGATTTAGACTGAATGCATTTTAGGTTAAATGGAATTTAGACTAAATGCGTTTTATGTTAAATGGGATTTAGGTTAAGTGAAATTTAGGTTAAATGGAATTTAGACTAAATGCGTTTTAGGTTAAATGGTATTTAGGTTAAATGGAATTTAGGTTAAATGGAATTTAGACTAAATGCGTTTTAGGTTAAATGGGATTTAGGTTCAGTGGAATTCAGGTTAAATGAGATTTAGGTTAAATGGAATTTAGGTGAAGTGAGATTTAGGCTGAATGCATTTTAGGTTAAATGGAATTTAAACTAAATGCAATTTAGGTTAAATGGGATTTAGGTTAAATGAAATTTATTTTAAATGGAATTTAGGTTAAGTGGGATTTAGGTTAAATGGAATTTAGGTTAAATGAAATTTAGGTTAAATGGGATTTAGGTTAAGTGGAATTTAGGTTAAATGAGATTTAGGTTAAATGGGATTTAGGTAAAGTAAGATTTAGGCTGAATGCATTTTAGGTTAAATGGAATTTAGACTAAATGCGTTTTAGGTTAAATGGGATTTAGGTTAAGTGGAATTTAGGTTAAATGGAATTTAGACTAAATGCGTTTTAGGTTAAATGGGATTTAGGCTGAATGCATTTTAGGTAAAATGGAATTTAGACTAAATGCGTTTTAGGTTTAATGGGATTTAGGTTAAGTGGAATTAAGGTTAAATGGAATTTAGACTAAATGCGTTTTAGGTTAAATGGGATTCAGGCTGAATGCATATTAGGTTAAATGGGATTTAGGCTGAATGAATTTTAGGTTAAATGTAATTTAGGTTGAATGGATGTTAGGTTTAATGAGATTTAGGTTAAATGGGATTTAGGCTGAATGCATTTTAGGCTTTGTGATTTTAGGCTCAATGGGATTTACGCTAAATGAGATTTAGGGAATATTCATGCGCCTCGGAAAAAGTAGGTGAACTTTGAAGTGTGTACGACGATGAACGAAGTTTTCTCGGTAACGCATTAATATAATAGAAGATTTTCTATTTTTAAAATATTTAATTGAAAAGTTGCAAAGATGTTATTGATTTAATATTAAATATCAAAATTTAATGGGAAATTGAAATCAAAATTTTTAAACAGACTTAACAAATAAAAACAGTATTTTTAGTAATTATATTTCCATTTACATATTAACTTTTTTATTTTCTTGCAGGAGAATTTGCAGTCAAATTTCAAGAAAAATGTCAAAATTTGTTCTACTGTGTGTTGTGTTTTGCTTGACAGTGACGATTATTTCTAGTCACTTAATTGAGCGACGAAGCCCTGTTAGTCCTAGAAAAATTCAACCGTGTATTCCTGTAAGTAATGTTATGTTATACTAATTATAATTAATAGAAAATTACTATTTGAAATAATCAGTACAAGATTTTAAAAAAAAAATTTTTTTTGTGAATTTTTATTGTTCAAGTTTGGAGAGCTGCATTTTCTAGAAAAGTAATTGGAAAAATTTGAAATTAAGATAAATTTAACCTTGAATTATTCGCTTTAAAATAAGCCAAAGAAAATTAAAATATCTTGACTGGTTTAAAAGTTATAAGTAAATGTGTATAAAGAACAAAACGCAAGAATTTCTTTGCTTCCTCCTCTCTCGGTCTATACTATATATTTGCAGCCAAAAGTGGAGCAAGCACTAGAATCGTTGCGTGTTTTCGTATCATGCATTTACTTATAACTTTTGAACCAATTGAGATATTTTAATCTTCTTTGGCTTATTTTAAAGATAATAGTTCAAGATTTAATTCAGTTTAATTTCAAAATTTTCCAATTACTTTTCTAGAAAATGCAGCTCACCAAACTTGAACAATAAAAATGGTCAAAAAACGAAAAATTTACCTGTCTTTATCACATTTAAACTCCGTTTCTATTTATCGAAAAAGCTTCATGTTAAAATTATTTGACGGAAAATTTTATAAGCTTTTCAATGGTTTATGAAAAATTTTAACTCGCTATAATATATGTGACAAAGTTATCAACATTTTAATACGGTTATTTTTTTAATCCCATTTTTGTAAGTCGTCCCCACACTTTTGGCCGGTAGTGTATAATTCTTTTTTGTAAATTAATTCTTAAACATTTATCTTTCTAAACACTTTGATTTAATTTATAAAAGTGAGTTCTAAAATTAAAATAATTAGTTCAATTACATCGTGTGTTTTGGGTAAATTGCCTACTTGCTGTAAAACTTCTAAGCAAGATACGTACAATACGGAAAATCTCTCGGCTAACGTATATTTAGATGCAAAAACTAAATGTCAAGTTGTTATTGCTGCTTCTGCATAAAAAATCAGTGTTTTAAAAAATTAATTATATTAATTATTGCATTTATATTAATAATAATTATAACAATTATGCATTAAAGAATCATTTTAAATATATTTTTAAAACATGGTTTTAAATAACCGCGGTATGAATCAACAAAAGTGCGCATGCGCAGAAAACTATAAAGAATCATGGCGGATTAACGGATTAACATTGAATGTAAAAAATTTTCATTTTATTTCTAAAACTCAGGCTATTTTGAAGCAAGCAGGTATTTATTTTATTTTATTATAGTGTTTAATTTACTTTTGTAAATTATTTTATAATTGTAGAAGTTTTATTTATTGGTTATAGATATTATTTCCATTTTTTATCGGACTGCGCTTTGGATTGAAACTTTACTTTTATGATGAAAATATTATATTTTTTATATTCAAAGCTAGTTCTTTTTTTAATATTAACAAGATGATTGATTAGAAATTAATTTTTTTTATTTAACTCTCCATGTGGGGCCAATATGGGCATATTTGAGGTTATTTTGAGTCAGATAAAGGTTGGGTTTGTAGAGAAATTATTTTTGTCTATATTTTGATCTTAATTTGATTTCTCAATTAAAACGTAAATATTGTCTCTTGAATGTTTGAGACCAACATATAAAAAGTAATTAGGTTAATTTAACCACAATTGTGGTTAGGTTGCCCACGATTTGTTTAATCTAACCAGAATAATTAAATGATTGATTTTTTCTTTTCAGTGTAAAACTGACCGAGACTGTTTGAATGCCAAATCTAAAATGTTATGCAATAAACAATATAAAGTTTGTCTACCTAACTTCGCGGACGAAATATCATACCAATATGATCAAATCTGCGGACGTTATAGAAAGGGTCATGATCTACATCCAAAAGTATCTCGAAAAGTACCAAAAGTGTAAAAATAAACTGGTGGAAAAACATCGGAGTTAATCTCTGTGTCTATTTGTTTATATTTAACACAATTTAATTATAAATTTTAATAATTTATCAGGATAAGTAACTATTTGCTCAACTACGACATGAAGCAGAATATTTCAAGTCTTTTGTCTTTTGTCTTTTTTAAAGACACGTTAAATATTGAAAAATAAAATATTGAAATAAGAAAGCTAAAATAAAAACTTGTTGATTTAATTTCAAAGGATTGCAATTGAAACCCTAAACCCTTCCATATGGCAAAATTACAGACAAAAAAAAAATACAATTTTACAAAATGAGAATAATAATTAAGAATTTTGGGAATAATTGAAAAATGATAAAAATAATTTAAAATTGAAAGAAATAATCAAAGTATGATGAAAGTTATTTTTATTTTAAAAAAATAATTCAAATATTATGAAAATATTTAAAATTTCAGATAAATAATTGAAATTTTTGAAAATTATACAAAAGGAAGGAAAATAATTAGAAATTGGAGAAAATAAATGGAAAATTACAGAATTTATTTTTAAGCAAGAGAAAATAATTGAAAAATCTTTTAAAAAGTTGAAAATTGAAGACATTAATCTACATTTGAGATAATAACTGATAATTTAGGAAATTAATTGAGGTCTTAACAACTCTAGCTTAATAAATAAAAATAAAAATAAATATCTATTATGTTCGAGAGCAGACAAAAGCTTATCAATCAGGCATTTTCAATACCTAATCTTTATATTCAAATAAATCATTATGAATGCCTTTTAAATTTTTATCTCATTTAAAACCACGAAGCAGTATATTAATTTTTATCACTGATTTTCTATCCAAACTTAACCTCTCTTTATACAATTTAATCATTGTTTATCCTTTTCATCAAATAATAATCTTTTTTAATTTTTTCCTATATTTAGATAAATAATTTTAAATTAAATTTATACTCTTTTCTTGTCCCGTCATTTTTTTATTTTTTAATTCACAATTTGAATCCTCGCCAAAAAAATAGTAATTGAAAAAAAAACATTACAAATTTTTTAATAATTTTCAATACCTTTTTTGCGAATTCATTTTAATCCTAAAATAATATTGCAGCTTTTTTTAAATCGTCACTAGATTCAAATGCAAGATAATAACTTTATTACTCTTGGATTGAAAAGGATTAAAAAATAATTAAATATTTAAAATGAGATTTGAAGATGTTTTTATGCTAAAATCTGCGAAATATATTTTTGTTTATCTAATTCGTAATACTTATTAAAAGATAAAAATTAATTCATATATTAAAGCTTTTTAATTTATGCTAGTTTACTAAAAATTACTAATCTTTTTTTTTATCAAAAATATTATATGTTTATTAGTTTTGCAAATAATTAATAAATATAATTATTGATAGGGGCCCATTGTAAACAACATACGGCCCTGGATAACAAAATTTAAAGGTTATGTGTATTACCATGTTTTTCCTACTCTAAAATAATTTAATTAGTTTCATTAAAACTAGTTTTTTTTAATCTGATCTACGAAATTTTAAAAAAAAAAACTTTATAAATGTCACAAATATTTAACCAAATGTCACCTACTTCTTAAGAACTTGAAATTAACATTTTTTTCCCATAAATTTTATTTTGAAAGACATTTTTAAATACGCAGTCTATTTATTGTAATCTAGAATTAAACTTACGTTTTTTCCGGCACTGACGTTTCAAAAATTACACAAAATCTATGAAAATCGAATCTTCAGTCACCAGCAGAAAGCAATTAAACAATAGAGAAACTAACGTTTGCTAATGTTTTTAAGACACCGTTGAAAATAAATAAGAAATAAGAATATGAAAGACGGGTAAATGAAACATTATTACTGGAGAAAGTGGAGCAATTTCAAGTACAATATGTTTTTGTACAGATGAGATTAGAAAATTATATTTGCTCCAAAACACACTTAATTCACTTAACACGCCTGACACATTGAGAGTTTTATTCACATGTATATTTTCTTTGCGCATGCGCAAATAAAATGTGAATCTCGCGCACATCACAGGTGTTAAAATTTGATAGAAATCAGCTGTGCGATGTTTGTAACGTAATCGTCAATGGAAAATATTTACAAGTAAGTTAACAATTTCTATTTAATTTTTAAATTCTGTGTTTTAACTAACATATGAAACAGTAGTTTTTAATTTTTGAGTTATTCTAGTCAGAATAAAGTTCTTTTAAGTGCAATTCGTGCAATAGAGAAAGATTAAGGAAAAGTTAACCTCACTTTGAAATTGACTTTTAAAAAGGAGTTTTTGTTGATATGAAAGATTTGAATTGAAAAGTATGTTTTATTATATTAGTTTTCGAAACTCTTGAAATATTTTAATGATAATTTATTCAATTCTTTTTCTAATTAAAGTGCTTACTATTGTTTAGGAAAAATCAACAAATTATGAGTCATATATATATTTATAAAATGATTTATAATATGGTAATTAAAGTAATTGAAAGACAGGTTAAGAAATTATTTACAATACATTTTTCTAAACAAAATTGAATAAATAAAATTGTAAAATAATCTTTAATCAAGTTAAAATAGTATACAATTATCAAAATACTGATAAAACTACGTTTTTTTTTTAAATATCGTTGTGATGAATTAATTTAATTTTTATTTAATAATCTTGATTTGAATATATTTAAAATTTAAATAGTCCAAAATACACATTATTTCATTTTTAATCTTTTAAGGTTTAATCAATTTGAATTACAGCTAATTAAGATTTTAATCGACAAAAATGTCCATTTATCGACTTTTTATTGAATTAAAAATTTTATTTATTCAAATTGTAATTAAACCGAAACCTTGTCTAGTTATTTTTAATCAACTTCTAAATATTATTTTACTTTGTAATAGTTATTGAAGATTTTTTTAGTTATTTCTAAAACATTCTATCAATTTTTCTTCAGTCTATGATTTTTTTTCAATTATTTGTTTTTGTTTCTTAGTTTATAGTAATTTTAAAAAAAATGTTAGCTACTTTTAATTAACTTCTAGTTGCTATTTTATTCTCTGGTAAAATTTTCTCTACTTTCTACTTGTTTTTCATTAAGATTTCATTAAAATAAAGTTATTTTTTACACTTTCTAGTTATTTTTCTAGATTTTTTTAGTTAGTTTAAAAATTTTTTTTAGTAATTTTCATCAATTGTTATATTTTTTACAATTTTTAGTTACATTTTAAAACTCTGATATTTTTTTTCAACTTCAAATTATTAAGGTTTTTATTTTCTCGTAATTCTTATTCAGTTTTTACTTCTTTTTTCCAATTTGTCATTATTCCTTGTTTATTTTCTAGAAATTTTTCTTCAGTTTGTGATTTTTTTTTCAATTATTTGTCCTTTTTCATTTTACTGTAAATTTTGAAATATATTTTAGTCACTTCAAGAAATTTTTCTTCAGTTTATGATTTTTTTTCGATATTTGTCCTTTTTCATTCTACTGTAAATTTTGAAATATATTTTAGTCACTTTTAATTAACTAATTTTTTTACTGTCTTATTCTCTGGTAATAGTAATAATAATAATTATAGTTATTTTTCTTAACTCTAGTACATTTTTCTTCTTAAAATTAGTTTTTTTGCCTTCCAGTTCATTTTTTATTTTCTAGTAAATTTTGTTTTTATAATTTTCTTTTTATCTTGTCATTCCCTTAGTTTTTTCTTTTTCAAACAATTTTTAGCAAACTTCTTGTCATTATAATTTTTTTTTTAAATTTCTGGTAATTCCCTTATTTTTCTTAGTTATATCTTTTTTAATATCTAAATATTTTTCGTCAATATTTATTTTTTTATCTCTAGTTTTTTTCTGATTTTAATTATTTTTAAAATTTTAAGTTATTTTTGTCTTTTTCTTTTTCCATTTCAATCTTTGTCTTTTCCTAGTTCTTTTGTTAATTTTTTTTAACCCATTCACATTCTCAGAGTTATTATTTTGATCTCACGATTTTCCTCTATTTTTAGTTTTCTTTTCTAATGTTCAAATAACTTCTCGTTCCAATTTATTTTTCTTATTTCTAGTTATTTTTCGTTGTTTCAGTTACTTTTATACATTCTAGGGATTTTATTACTTCATTTTCTAGTTATTTTTAGTTCCCTTTCGATACATTATTTTTCTCGCTACTTTCTAGTTATTTTTTAACTTTCTAGAAATTTTTTTTTTATCTTTTTAGCATTTCTTCTTCATATTTTAGTGTTTTTCGTTAAAATTCTCAGTCTTTGAGTTTATAGTAATTTTTTAAAATTTCTAGTTAATTAAAATCATCATATAGTTATTATTTTAAATAAAAAATTGAATTAAACACGATTTAGTTTTCTTATTTCTAGTTGTTTTTCTTTATTTCAGTTATTTTGATAGATTCTAGGGATTTTCTTCATTTTCTAGTTATTTAAAAAAGTACTAGCAATTTTTCTAAAAGTATAATTACTCCGGTAAATTTCTAGTTATTTTGTAGCTTGCTACTAATTTTATTAAGTAATTTTAATTCTTTTTTCACTTTAAAAAAATTTTTCCTCAATATCTAGTATTTTTTTTTAACAATCTTATATTTAATCTTATTTTTTTATTGTTTTTCTTTATTTTGTCAATCTTCTCCACTTTGCAGTAATTTTTCTTTCTTTTAGGTTATTTTTAATAAACTTGTATTTTTTATTTTACTTTCCAGTAATTTTTACACATTTTCTAGTTATTTTCCAATACATTATAGTAATTTTATTTAATATATAGTAACTTTTTTAAAACTCTAGTTCTTTATTTTTAATTTTTAATTATTTTTCTTCTTTCTTTAAAAGTATTCTTAATGTTCGATAGTTTTATTTTATTTTATTTTATTTTATATGTGTTATTAATTTTTATGTGTGTTTTTGTGACAATTAAAAAAAGGTTTACAGAAGGAATGACAATTATAAATTTTATAGCGTTTCTGACTCTGAACACTGGTTTTCTCTTTTATATAAAATTTATTGACGACTTCGTATTAAGAGATGTTTTATACTATTGTGACGATTGGAATTCTTCATGAATTTCTGTTCTTGTTTATGCTTTAATTACTGACTCCCTGAAAAGGAAATCATTTCGATTTCGAAACGTCGGAAAATTTTTAAGCATTAAACTACATTGTCCGAATGACTTCATTTTTGTTTATCTTTTTTCATCCTTCTATCAAAAAATAAATACCTACTCGGACGTAAAAGGTTGTTAATAATAATAATCCTTTTTCATTTTATCGTAATTTTTCTTTCTCTTCTTGTGATTTGTAATCAACCCCAAACTTTTATTTTACTTTCTAGTAATTTTTATACAGTTTCTAGTAATTTTATAAACATTCTAGTAATTTTTCTCAATGCTAGTTATTTTTTTACATTCTTGTACCTTATCCTTGTTTTCTAATCATTCTTCTTTAGCATCTAGTTATTTTATTTTTATTTTTGTCTTATAATTCTTTTTCTTTAATTTGTCATTCTTTTGTATTTTACTTAAATTTTCCCTCCTTCTCTGGTTACTTTAGGGATTTTTCTTCATAATCTAGTCATTTTTCAATAGTTTCTTGTAATTTTAACAATTTATAGTTATTCTCGACTTTTTCTAGTTATCTTATAACTTCCTGGTAATTATTTTATTTCTTAGTAATTTTATTCCATATTTTTGTTTAATTTCTCATTCCACAATTAGATATTTAACTTTTAATCCAAGTCACTTAAAATTCAGTCAAATGTAAATTTTGCTAAATTAAAATTCGTTTAAGGAGGTTTTCTCTATTGACATAACCTCAATCTAAAAAATGACTGTTCCCATCATATAAAACTATTATTAAAATTTATTTCATCAAATTTTGAAAGATGCAGTTGTAAATTTTCCAGTAAAATTAAGTTTAGCTAATATTTGTTGTCAAATAATAATTATTTAACTTTTTATGTTTTTTCTTAAAATCTGTAATTTTCTTCCAATTTTGACAAATAGTAGCTCATTTTTTTCTTTGAAATATTCTCTACGATTTTATTTGTTGGGTTTTGTTAATTGATGCTTTGTTTAAATGTTACTAAACAAATAAAATTTGTTCTTTGCTTCTTTTTGAAGGAGAATATTATTTATTGAAATCTAATAAATAAAATTGTAGAAAATGTTTCAACGAAAAAAATTAGCTATTATTTGTCAAAATTGGATGAAAATTACAAATTTTAAGAAAGAAAAAACATAAAATGTTAAATAATTATTATTCGACAACAGTTTTTAGCTAAACTTAATTTTTCCTGGAAAATGTACAACTGGCTCTTTCGAAATTAGGAGAAATTAATTTTAATAATAGTTTTATTTGAAGGGAACAGTTATTTTTTAGTTTGAGGTTATGTCAATGGAGATACCCTGAAATTCGTATTATTCTTTTAAATAAAAAGTTCGTTAAAACCTCTACAAAAAAAAAATTTAGTTAAATATTAATTCGGCAAGCTTAAAATTCTATCAAGTAAAAATTCGCTTTTAGTTAAGGGGTTAAGACTACCCTGACAGAAAAAATTTTTTACATTGTATTTTTTCAACGACACGAAATTTTTCTATAATTTAGTATTTAGTACATATATTGAACTCTATAAATTATAAAAATTGTTTAAAAATATTAACAAAGAAGGACGATATACGAATCGGCGTGAAACTATCTTTTTCTTGGTGGTGGGCAGATAGATCATTTTTGTCTGAAACAAGTAAACTAAGATTTTTTTTTGAAAGAATACTAAATTATAAACAGAGTGCCGTAGCCGTATCAAGAAAAATTTTTTTTTTTGCGCAAATGGGAGCACTTTAAACTTTGTTTTTAAAAATTTATTGTTTTTTTAAATGTTTAAAGTGCTCCCATTTGCTCAAAAAAAATTGTTTCTTGAAATGGCTACTTCACTCTGTTCATAATTTAATATTCTTTAAAAAAATTCCTAGTTTACTTGTTTCAGATAAAAAACCAAGTGTCTATCATGCCCACCATCAAGAAAAAGACAGTTTCACGCCGATACGTATATCTTCCATCTTTGTTAATATTTTTAAACAATTTTTATAGTTTATAAAGTTTAATATATGTACTAAATACTAATTAATAGGAAAAAATTATATCTTTAACAGTTTCGTTGAAAAAAAAAACATTTAAAACCGTCTAATTTTTTTGTTGTCAGGGTTGGCCTAAACTCTAACCTTTTAAACCCGATTGGTAAGAATAAGAAAATTTAAAATTCGGATTAAAGAAAATTCTCTCTAATATAAAAATTCTGACTGTCCGTGAAAATTGCCGAATTGCTCTCGGCGGAAAGAAAAACAAAAGAACCGCTACCCTGAAAAAAAAAACTTATTGAATAAAACCTCTAGTCAATCGGAATTTTTAAAAAAGCAGATTAATGATTGATATTCTGAATAATTTTGAATCGGAATTATTTTTAATAAGTGATTTCCTATTAATACACAATTTATCAAATCAGTTTTGACAATTATGAATCATTTGAAAATTTTGAGGTTAGATTGCCATATTTTACACAAAATTTGGAATTATCAGTTAATTGAGCTACTTAAATAAATTATGGGCTTTGATAATACTTTTTAAAATTGAACAAATATAAAATTTTTATTGAACATATTTCTAAAAACATAAAAAACCCTTGAAAAATTAAAATGATTTGAATCGGAGTTAATCGGAAATTTCCTTTTAAGAAAGCAGATTCACTTGAGCTCATGACCGATTCAAAAAAAGTGAATAGGTTTTTATTTCCTGGGTATAGTGTAGAGAATCTGCAGATGCAGGTAAATTGTTGAGTGCAAAGAGTCGATGCTACGCCACTGAGGGGATACTCGAATTTCACGACATGTTTACAAAGATCCTAGAGATAAGTTGAGAATGGTCGCCCTTCTTTTCCTCCCCCTAACCCCTGCCCCTATGTCTCCTCCATGGGTGTAAGGTGACAGCTGCCTGCGCCTGCGTTGAAGCCTGTGTGGCACAAAACTACGTGTGCAACCGAGATCCGACCACCACCGACAATATTCTGATGAAAACGAGTCTGCAGGGCCGGTTTGATAACAAATTCAAAACCGGGGTTGATCAAACTTTTCTTCTTCATCTCCTCTTTCAAAAGCCACCTTCTCGTCTTCTACTCAAATTTTCACCCCCCACTCTGCACGCTATTCACCCAGCCACCCAATATTTACATCATCTTTCTGCTAATTTCTCAATTTCGAATTTTAAAGACCGGTGGCATCATCAAATTGACCCGAACCAAAGATATCTTGACCTAAATCGGTTTAATTCTTTATTTGGAGTTGACCCATATCATTGTCAAATTTTTAAAACTCGAATTTAGGTTCGTGGATTAAATGCAGTTTTGTATTTAGAGGTTACTTAATTTATTTTATTTTAGGTTATTATTTTGCTAACGGTCAGGTCAGCCAGCTGTTGGGAATTGCGCGCCGTTTTCCACCAATGAGTAAAATGTTCGTTTGGAAGAAGCGCGCTCATTGGTGGGAAACACTTAAGAGGCGCGCGCAATTCCTAGTGTCAATTACGAAAACCTTAATGGTAATTTCCAATAATTACTGGTAAACCCTTACAAAAATGGTAAAAATGCAAACTTGAATTATTTGGGGATTTTGCTGAAGTAAAAACAACTTTCCTATTATTGTTTTTATTAGTATTAATATTATGTTACAATTTGGGTATATTTTAAACCCAATAAAAATAAAAACAAAAAAAAGAGTGATTTTTATTAAAGCTAGCAGACGACGGCTTTGTTTGTTTTTAGATGCAACTAGATTAAACAACGCACGCTAGCGCTCGATTATATTTATACAATTTTAAAATTGAATAAAATTTCAAAAATAATTGAAATTTAAAAAAAAATTGCAAATTAATTGAAAAAAATAATGAAAACAATTAAAAATAGGCGATATTAATTCAAACTAGGAAAAATTATTTTCATACATGAACATTTCACTTCCATGTAAGAAAAAATAAATTGTTCCCTCATTGAGAATGCAATAGATTATAATAATGCAAAAAAAAAAAAAAATTAAATTTCTTTAAAAATAAAGAATATCAATTAATTCTATCAATTTACAAAATAAAAATTGGATAAGTTATAAAATTAAAAAAAAACCGATTGAAATTAAAATAAATAATTAAAAATTCAGGAAATTAATTTAGAAATAATAAAAATGATTAAAAATTGAAGGATTTACGAAAAAATAATTTCAAGTTTAAAAAAAAAATTCAAAAAATTACATAATATATTTTAAATAAAGAAAAATTAAATTAAAAATTAAATCATAAAAATACTTAAAACTTTTAAAAGTTCATTAGAAAAAAAAAGAAAATAGTTAAAAATTAGAGAAAATAAATGAAAAATGATTTAAACATAATTTAAAATTGAAGAGAACAATTTGTAATTTAAAAGAAATAATTGCAAAAAATACAGAATATACAGAAAATCATAGATGTAATTGAAAATTGAATAAAATAATGTAAATTTCAGATAAATAATTAAAAACTTTTTGAAAATTATGAAAAAGAATGTAAATTATTGAAAATTGAAAAAAATAATACAAAAATAATATAAATAATTTCAAATTGAATTCAATAATTGAAATATCAGATATCTAAATAGTTTAAAATTTTTGCAATTATAAAAAAAATGGAAAATAATTAAAAATTGAAGAAAAATATTTTAAAAACTTAGAAAATAATTTTATAAAATAAGAATAATTAAAAATTGGGGAAAATAATTAAAAAATTATTCTAAATTTTTAAATTTTAAGAAAATAATTAAAATATGATAAAAACAATGATAATTTGAAAAAAAATTGAAATAAATAATTGAAATAATTGTAGAATATTTAAAAAAAAATTGATAAAAATTCCTGAAAATTATGACAAAAGAATGAAATTAATTAGAAATTGGAGTGAATAATAGAAAATGTACAGAGTTTATTTTTAAGTAAAAGAAAATAATTAAAAAATCGTTTAAAAAATAGAAAATTAAAGAAAATAATCTAAATTTAAGATAATAATTGAAAATTTAGAAAATTAATTTAAAAATAATTAAAATATGGAGAAAATAATTGCAAAATGATAAAAAAAAATGAATTTTAAACAAAATGAATATTAATTTCAGAATATTAAGAATATTAGGTTCAGAATATTAATTTAGAAGTAATAAAAAGAATTAAAATAATATTTGAAAAATGAAAATAATAATAAAATAAAAGAAAAATAGTTCATAACTCAGCAAATATTTTTGTTTCCGTCGATTTATAATTTAAGTACTTATGAGGGTCTTTTTTATTATAAATGACCCGTGTATATTTCAACAAATAAATAAATAAATAAATAATAATGGTAAATTAAAAATGTAACTTCAATTGTGATAAATACAAAATTTAGTAATAAATAATGAAATTTTTTTATTGGCGAAAAGAAGATGATTAAAATAATGAAAGTGATTGAAAAAACTAAAGACAATAATTTAAATTTGCGGAATTACCAATTTTTCTCCAATTTTTAATTATTCTTATCTTATAAAATTTTTTTCTAAGATTTCAAAATATTTTTCTTCAGTTTTTAATTAATTATTTTCAATTTTTTTCATAATTTCAAAAATTTTAATTATTTATCTGATATTTCAATTATTTGATTAAATTTTAAATTATTTATATTACTTTTTTATTATTTTCTTCAATTTTTAATTACATTTACGATTTTTTTGTATTTTATGTATATTTTGTATTGTTTGTAATTATTTCTCTTAAATTAGAAATTGTTGTCTTCAATTTTAAATTATGTTTATCTTTTATCGTTTATTTTCTGTAATATTTACATAATTATTTTATTTTTTTCAATATACTTCTAAAAGTTTCAAGTATTTTTCTGAAATTTTCTTAAACTTTTCTTTATCTAAAATATATTATGTAATTTTTGAAATTATTTTCTCCAATTTTTAATTATTTTAATTTTTTTTCAATTTATTTTTAAGATTTTCAAGTATTTTCTCAAATTTATATTATTTGCTTTATTTTTAAAACATTTCTATGTCATTTGTAAAATTTGATGTTATTTTTTTAAATTTCAACTATCTTTCCATTTTTTTTTTCAATTCTAAAATCTTATAAATTTTGCCGTATAGAAATAAAACCTGTTTTATTTATTTTACATAATTATTATATTTAAAATATTTATAATTGTTGATAACAATTTAGAAGAAAATGGACATATACTCAATAAAGAGGTTATGCTTAAAGTCATTATTATTATTATTATTTATTATTATTATTATTATTACTTTTAATATAATTAAGGCATTCTTTGTCAAAGGGACTCTTCAAAATTGGTGTAAGTTTAAATTACCGGTCATAAGCTTAAAGTTCATTTAAAAATGTTTACTTTTAAATACCGAGTGGTGTTTTTTAAAATTCAATATGGCTGACTTAATATGGCGGACACTTTCTCATCCCTTATCACTTTTAGTTACTTTTATGACGTCAGACTTTTTTACAGCCTGGCTAACCGATGGAAATTATTTATTAAACACCTGCAAGTGATAGCATATAATAACAGAACATGATAATCCCTTAAAAACCACCCTTGATTGCTAAGTTCATCCCTTATCACTTTCACTTACTTTTGCGACCTTAAAGATTTTTTGCAGCCTGAATAACAGATGAAAATTATTTATTGAACACCTAAATATGTATTATAAAATACAAAATGTATTATTAAATAACCGAACATGATCAACCTTTAAAACCCACCCTTGAGTGATTTTACCATCCCTTATTACTTTCACTTACTTTCGTGAATTTAAAGATTTTTTTGCGGCCTTAATAACAGGTGGAGATTATTTATAGGACACCTAAAAATACTAACATACAATATCCGAAAATGATCAACCCATAAAACCCACCTTACATTAATATTTTCATCCCTTATCACTTTCACTTACTTTCGTGACATTAAATATTTTTTTGCATCCTGAATGGTAGGTGAAAATTATTTACTGAACACCTTAAGATAATAACATGTAATAACCGAACATCATCAACCCTTAAAACTCACCCTTGATTGATATTTTCACTAACTATTATTAACTTTTTTTTTCCTATGAATAATTATCGCATGTTATTTAGGGCGTAAAATAACCTTTAAGATAATGAAAGTTAGTGAGAATGATAAGGGATGTAAGTATCCGCCATATTGAATTTCAAAAAACGCCACTCGGTATTTAAAAGTAAACATTTTTATATGCTTTTTTTTATTGTACTCTCCCTGCACATAGGGAGGAAATGTTGAAGATCATGGGCCTAAAAAGCCAGTTTATATGAGAGAGAAAGAGATAGCAATATATTGTTGTCTCTCTCACTCCCACATAAAACCCCCACCAAGAAACTTTTTTGGGTACGCCCCTGTTGAAGATTATAAGAAAGTAGGGGGGGGGGGGAGAAGGATGTTAGGAAGATAGGAAAAACGCAACTGATAGTGCCATTAGCAAAAAAGGAGAATGTTAGAAGGTAAAGGAGTATAACATTTATGCCGGTAGGGTACAAAGTGTATGCAGAGGTACCAAAAGGAAGATTAGAGAAGAGTGTAGAACAAACAGGAGGAATCCCAGATAATCGAAAGGAAGAGAAAGATAAAGAAAATTGAAGGGTTTAGGAAAAGAATGGAAAAAATGGACAATATCCTAACTATTATTAGTTAATAGGAATTAGGGAAGGAAGAGAATCAAGTTAGTGACATTGTTCGTAGATTTGAAGGCTGCCTTCCCTTCAGTTTAAACTGGGACATTATGAAAGGTTTTAAAAGAAAATGGGATACAGAAAGGATCGATTAGAAGGTTGAAGGAGGTGTACAAAAATGGGAGATCAAGAGTAAGAGTAGGAGAAAGACTGGGGGATAAATTTTATTATGGGAAGAGAACTGATACAAAACTGTCCGTTGAGCCCGTTAAAGCTTAGTCTTCTGTTAGCTGATCTAGAGGAGAGATTAAAGAAAAGAGGCAAAGGAGTAGTTTTAGGGGTGAAAAAGTTATACTACGCAGAAAAGGAAGCAGGTATGAGACTGTTAATTAGTGAGTTTGAGAAATATGTATCAGAGGAAGATTTATGGGTGAATGTGGAAAAGACAAAGTTTGTGAGATTTAAAAATACGAAAGGAGGGGATTAGTTCGAATGGAAAAGTGTCAGAGGAAGTGAATGAGTTTTGTTATTTGGGGATTTTGGTTTTGTTACAACGGAAAGCAGGAATTAAATGTGAAAAAAGAGTGGAAAGAGCGATTTTGGTTATCCCTTATCATTATCATTATTACAAAATGTAGTAATGAGATAAGTGTGGGGGATTGGTGAAAGGAGACGATTGGAGAAGGAGAATATGGTTGTTTGATGTGTTAGTTTGGTCGGTATTGAGTTATGGAGTGGGAGTGTGGAGATGAAAAGAAGTGAAAAAAGTGGAAGGTATGTATAAGCGAATTTTGAAATGGGAACACAATTTAAAATGTGAGTGGAAACTGTGCGGATTATAAATTGAGAGAAAAATTGGAGAGAAAGATGATGGTGGTGAGACAGAGAAAGAGATATTGGGGTTTTGAGAAAAAACTGAAGCAAGGATGAGGGAGCAAATGGGCAAAATTAGTGGAAGAAAAAAGAGGGGAGATAGGGATATGTCAAAGTGGGAGAGAGTGAGGAATTGGAGAGAGAGAGAAAAAGAGAAAGAGAATATGATGATGAGACGGAGAATGAGATCGTGGTGTTTTGAGAAAAAACTGAAGCAAGGAGGAGGGAGCAGTTGGGCGAAATTAGTGGAAGAGAAGAGAGAGGAGATAGGGAGATTTCAAAGTGGAAGGTGAGGAGACTATAAGTAAAAAAGGAGGTGTAAAAAGTGGCAGAGTGAAAGGAGAAAGTGGTGGAAGTGGTTTGAAAAAGGAAGAATAAAAAGGAAGGTGCAGGAGGAGAAGAGAGTCGAAATGTAACAGATGGTATAAAATGGTAAGAGAGGAAAGATTTCAGCAGTGTTTAAGAAGAATGAAAAAGGAGTGTAAATGGAATAGAGTAATGAGAATTATTAGGATTTAGGTGTAGAATGAGTAAAGATATGAATTAATGTAGATTTTGGAAGAGAGAAGAGTAGAAGTTGTGTAGGGTATGTGGGTATGAATTGGAAGAATAGGCGAATATGTTGGAAAGTGTGGCTAAGAGGAGGAAGAAAAAAAAAGTGGATGAAAGAGTTAGATGAATTTTTTATGAATGAAAATGGGCAAGGAAAAAGATGGATGAGAGGACTACCCAGGTACAAAAATCTGCACAGATTTTCAAGAGGAAAATTCCGATTTGAAACAATCCAAAGGGAAATCCTGATTCGTGAAAAATTGTTGCACCCCTGCAATAAAAACACTAAAACCATCCCCTCCTAACCAATATTTCTTCAGTTATAAAACTAAGAAATAGTTGCCATTCGGCCTTCGGCCGCGCGCGAGTTTTCTGTTGGCAACGTATAGGTAATTTAGGAATATTTTTTTCAAATTGTTAGCGTCGGGTTTGGGTGCCATCTACAGTCTTTTTTTTCAAAACTTAGATATTTCTCTATTTTCTTGTTATCTTCTTTAATGTTTAAATATTTATTCCTTTCTTTTATTGATATTCTCATCCTAAATGAGAAGATATTAAATTTATACGATTCTGAACTTTAGATCATTTCCGAATTTTCGACGTTTTAAGACCTCCTGATTCCGAAAAAACGGGTTTTACAAAAGTGTCTGTCTGTATGTCTGTCTATGTAAAAATTTTGAAACCCGATAACTTTAGTAAAAATCCATCTATCAAATTCATCTTTGGTATACATTTTAGGTGACCAAAAATACAGATAGTGTTCGTTAGCCAGCCATCTTGGACCAAAAATGTCAAAAATAGAACATTCTCAAAAAATTTTCAATTTTAATAAAATTTAATACGGTTATTTTACCCATTAAAACCTAAAATCAGACACAGGGTGTTTTTTTAAAAAAAACCATAAACAATGTTTTATTGTATTTTTATTTAAAATCTTTTCTTTATTCTCTAAATGTAACTTAATGTATAAAAAATTTGTTTTCCATACCTAGAAACAAATCGATCGTTAAGTATACATTTTACCAAAAAATCTCAAGAATCAATCGTAATTAAAATAAATAAATAACAAAATAATAATATTGCTTTTTGAAATCGCTCTTCTTAATATACATTTTTTTTAAATCCTTAATATGTTAGTACCATAGTTACTAAGTACAAAAATAACAAAACCTGAAAAATCGTAGAAAGATTTTGACAATTTGGTTTTGATTTTTGAATTGCTCTCTTGTTATGAAAATTTGTAATTTTGCGTTGATTATTTTTTAGTCAGATTCTGGATTCGGAAAAAAGTTTCTCAGACAGAAAAGGAAAAAAAGCGAGACTAGTTCTTAGTCTAAATGTCGTTTTTAATCATGGTTTGATTTCAGGCGACTTGGAAAACGCAGAACTGCTTAGAATCTCGAGACGAGAACCGCAGAGATGTGAAACATAATCCAAGTTGCACCAGCCAGGTTTGAGCTCAGCCAAGCGAGGCAGCCAGCGACGTACGAATCAGATTACATCTCGCGTTGACCGCTTATCTTTCTTCTTCATTCTTTCTTTACCTCACATCGATTCACTTCAGCGGTCCATCACTCAGAATCCCCTTGCAATCGACTGCAAATCCAAAATCTCTTTCTAACATAAAACTTTACATCCATTAAAATCAGCGGAAAATTGTTTTAAAGGGACTTGTTGATTTTTTCAATTTTGAGTCAAAATTCCTAAAGTGTAACATAAAAATCTCAAATTAATCGAATTTAATTGACAATATAGAAAATGAAAATGTCATTATGAGTATAATAAATAGTCCAAAGGGTTTTTGGAAAAAAATGTAATTTCCCGAAGTTATAAACAATTAAAGTTTTTGACAGATCTTAATCGAACAATTAATATCTTGCAAAATTAATTGTTTAATTGCACAATAAACATTTCATTGCAAAGGATATTTTATAACGATTCAATATCCGTTTTAAAATTTCGTGACCGGTAATTAGAAGCAAAGTTATTGCGTTTTTTCTGACGGACGGCAAGTTACTCTGCCGCGCCGCAGAGTGGGGGAAAATATACTTTTTATATAAATCACTCTATAGGTTTTAATTTTGGCGCGAATTAAACCAATTTTTTTTTTACAACTTTAGCAATTAAATTCCCTATCGATTTCTTGAGCCGAATTATTTATTTATTTATATTGATTTTTTTATAACAATCTATGAAAAAATCGAATTTTGCAGAAAATCTATTTTCTGTCCTTTAAAAGTCAAAGAATGTATCGGAAACCATATTAAAAATATTTTGGAGTTTTCTAATATATAAAAATGTTTATAATAACAGTTTTGTTAATTAAATGATAATTAACTAACTAAATTATTATTATCGAAAAAACCACATAAGCAGTAAAAAATTAATTTATTCTATTTTCTCTAAAGCTTTATACCAAAATTTCAATATATACTTAAAAATTGTATTCTCTTATTTAATTTTAAACATTTAAAAATATTTTAAATAATCTCGTATCTTTAGTTTTAAATGTACTTGGAACTAATCATACAAAATTCTAGTTTTTCTAAATTCTGCAACATTTTGTGACTACAAAAACAAAGTATGAACATAGAAGATAACACTAAATGTCAAACAATTGTTAAAACAATCCATTATTTTTATTTTAAATTTTCTTAAATGTAATCATAAAGAGTTCTGGTTTTGTTTTAAAATTATGCAACATTTTGTAACTATAAAAACTAAGTATGAAAATAGAAAATACCATTAAATGTTAAACAATTGTTTAAACAATCAGTTATTGTTTATTTTAAATTATCTTAAATGTAATAATACAGAGTTCAAGTTTTGTTTTGAAATTTTGCAACATTTTGTAAATATAAAAACTAAGTATGAAAATAAAAGATACCATTAAATGTTAAACAATTGTTTAAACAATCTGTTATTGCTAATTTTAAATTTCCTTATAAATAATCATACAAAATTCTAGTTTTCTAAATTCTGTAACATGTGTGTACAATAACTAAGCATGAAAAAAAAGATAACCTTAAATACTAAACAACTGTTTAAGCAATCCGTTATTCTTTATTTTAAATTTTCTTAAAAATAATTATACAGAGTTCTAGTTTTGTTCTAAAATTCTGCAACATTTTGTAACTATAAAAACTAAGTATGAAAATAAAAGATGACATGAAATGTTAAACAATTGTTTAAACAATCTATTATTGTTGTTTTAAATTTTTTTAAATGTAATCATACAGAGTTTTAGTTTTGTTTTAAAATTCTGCAACATTTTGTGACTATAAAAACTAAGTATGAAAATAAAAGATAACCTTAAATGTTAAACAATTGTTCAAACAATTTGTTATTGTTAATTTTAAATTATCTTGAATGTAATCATACAGAGTTGAAGTTTTGTTTTGCAATTTTGCAACATTTTGTAGTATAAAAACTAATTATGAAAATAAAGGGTAACCTTAAATGTTTAAAAATTGTTTAAACAATTTATAATTGTAAATTTTTAATTGATTGAAAAATAATCGTACTAAGTTCTAGTTTTTTTTTCTAAATTTGGAAATAAGGATTACTGCAATAACTAAAAATAATAAGCATATCTAGTACTTGTAGACCAAAAATGTTGCGAAATTTGGAAGAACTTGAACTTTGCGTGATAATTTTTTAGGAAAATTTAAAATTAACAATAACAGATTGTTTAAACAATTGTTAAATATTCAAGATTATCCTTCATCTCCATACTTAGTTATTGGAGACACAAAATTTTAAAATTAGCAATAACAGATTGTTTAAACAATTGTTTAACATTTAAGGTTATCTTTATTTTCTAAAAGTTCTAAAATTTTTAGTATTTATTAAAATTTTGGTAAAAAGCTATAAGGAATATAGAATAAATTGAATTTTTACTGCGTATGTAGTTTTTTCTATAATTTATTTAGTTAAATTCTTATTTAATTAACAAAACTATTATTATACATATTTTTATATATTAGAAATACTCCAAAATATTTTTAATACGATTTTCGATGCATCGTTTGACTTCTAAAGAGTAAAAAATAGATTTTCGGCAAAATTATGATTTTTTCATAGATTTTTATGAAAAAATTAATATAAATAAATAAAAAGTTCGGCTGAAGGAATCGATAGAGAATTTAATTACGAAGGTTAACAAAATTTTTTTTTAATTTGTGCCAAAATTAAGCCACGAAATTTCAAAGCGGATATTGAATCGTTATGAAATATCCTTTGCAATGCAATTGGAATAAACTTCCTGAGATGTTGAGAACATTGTTCAATTTGCAATTAAACAATTAGTTTTGCAATAACAATGATTTAATATAAACAACTAAACATTTTTATTATTTAAATTAAAACTACAATATTTACTTTATACTCTCACCAAATTTCATTAATCTCCGATCTTTTTATCCCAACATATTAATTTTTCAATTAAGGACTGTCAAAAACTTAATTTCTTTATAACTTAGGGAAATTAAATTTTTTCGATAACGAATTTTGACTCAAATATAAGGTTTTTTAAATACCTTTTTTCTCAGAAGTTTTAATATACAATGAAGTGAAATATTATAAATGTTTTTTTTTAATAGTTACATACTTCATAACATTTAAAAACTTTTACTTTATATTAAAGCTTCCGAGAAAAAAAATTGCAAAAAAACCTTATATTTTTGGTCCCAAAAATCTACAAGTCTCCTTTTAAAAAAAGGCGGTTAATTTTCTTTTTCAGTAAACTCTAGTTTGAAAAATCTGTTTCTTCCCTATAAGGACAAAATGCCGCTTCTTACGAAAATGTATTTATTTAGAATACATCTTAACTTTGAATAAAAGATAGAATATCGTTTCACAGAAACATCGAAGAAAGATAGCTTACAACTGAAAATGTGCCTATTCCTCTATTCCATTCTCAAATTGTTCAACGTCACAATTTTTTAATTGTCCTAAATCTTCGAAATTTGGAACGGAAGAGAGGCGATTCTAATACGAACATAAGGTGTCGAGTTCACAATTAAAGAAGATCATGCGAGTGTTTTTTGTTTGTTTGTTTGTTTTTTTTTTTTCAAAAAGAAAGTCACTCATCGGTGTTGCTTGCTTGAAGAAAAACTGGCGCTTGGCCACCCTGAGCGATTTGAATTAACTGAGGTTGCGCTTGAATCGGTGCAGCCTGAATTATTATTGGCTGATTGCTGCCGCCTTGAACTTGCATTCGAATCATTTGTAATTGTTGCGGCGTCAGTTGAATCTAAAATAGAAAAAATTTAATTCATTTTTAAATTTATTTTGATAATTATTGATAATAATAATCGCAAACTTCATTTAAACTCTACAATGTAAAATTCTAGACGATATTCAATTTTGATTTTTTTTAAAAATTCTTGTTAAAAAAAAAAATAATAATAATAACCTTTTTATCGTGTAGAATTTAAATGTGTAGAATTTTAAATTGTAGAATATAATATTAATGTTTCATAAAAAATCGTATTGTAGAATTTTAATGTGTAGAATTTAACTATGTAGGATTTCATATTAATTTTTTATAAAAAATTGTATTGTAGAATTTAACTGTGTAAATTTTAAATGAGTAGAATTTTAAATTGTAGAATTTAACTGTAGGATTTAATGTGTAGAATTTAACATTGTAGAGTTTAAATGTATAGAATTTGAACCGCTTCCTTTTAAAAAAAATGATTAATTATATAATTTTTAATTTCATTTATTATTAATTAATTCTCCTGAATCTAAATTTTAAATTAAACAAATTTTCATTTTATTTTCATTGTTAATGTAAACGTGTATTATTAAAATCTACTTTACAGATTTTAATAAAGATTCAAAACACTTTAAATATAATATGAAAATTAATAAATATTTTATATTATAATTTATATAATAATATTTCGAGGTTTTAATTACTTCTAAAAAATGCAATATAAATAAAAATAAAGAATGAAATATTATGAATTATATCATTGGAAAAAAGCGAACACCGTTTTCAAATATTTTTAAATGCTTTTAAATGCCTTTTTATAATTTAATCCTCTTTTAATAATTTTTTTTTTAACTAAAATTTTTTTGCACTATTTTAAATAACAAAATACATACCAAATTAAATTTATCCGAATAAATGTTGCATTCACATGCTTATTATCAAATGCTTATTAAATGCTAATTATATCAAAATACTGATTTTTTATTACGTGGGTAAATTATTAAACTTATTTAATTTCTAATTATACTGTAGATTTGAAATTAGGATCAATTCTAATTTTAATCAGTTGCATTAACAAAAAATAATTCATTAACAAAATTTTCACAAAGAATACTGATTAACAAAAATCAGATACTTAAAAAACTACATAAAATAACTACATAAAATTAAAAAAGAATAAATATAAAATAATAATAATAAAAGAATAAACTTCTTTTTTTTAAGTCGACAAAAATTTGGATAAATTTAAATGATTTAATTCAATTGATATAAAAATTCCCCAAAAGTTAATGCGCAGAAATTTAAATTGATTGGTATTTAGGTTTTTGGAAATTAAGATCTTAAAATGTTTTAAATAATTCTATATTAATAGAAGCCTGAATCGATCAAAGAAATTTAAAATCGATAAATTCAAGTATTAATTGATTAAAGTTTTAATTAAATTTTATTTTGAATCGATTTGAATTTTCCAAATTTCTATAAATTGAAACTAATATTTTTTGTTTATTTTCAAATGACTTCAAGTTCCGTTAATTTCAATTTTTTTTTAAACAAATTTTAGTCTTTAATAATTAAAATTTTAATCATAAAAGTCGCATTGATAAAAGTTTTGATAAATTGCAAATTTTGTATATTTAAAATTTTTTATACATAGTTGAGTTTTGAAATATCTAATACATACATTGTTAGAATTTGAAAATATTAAAAGTTTATAATAATTTAAACATGAATTGATTATAATTCAAAACATTTAAATAATTGAAGTTTATTATTATTGAAATTTGAATAATTTATAGTTCATACCAATTAAAGTTTGAAGCAATTTAAATTCGTATTAATAAAATCAAGTTGAAAAATTTTAATTTAATTCAATTTGTAAATGAGAAAGACTGAAATAATTTAAATATTAAATAGGATATTAAATAGGAACTAAATTAAAAATGAGTTATAAATCTTAAAACTTTGAATATATTGCAATTTTGATTAATTGAAATTTGAAATAATTTAATTTTGAATCGATAGAAGTTGGGGATTTTTTAATTTGGCAAAATTAATATTTATATTAATAGAAATTTTGAAGAATGGTTTGTTATTAATTGAATTTTATATTGTTTGGAGAAATTTTAAAAATAAGGAATTCTTATCAATAAAAGTTTGGAATAAATTAGGTTTGTATAGAAGTTTAAATTTTTTGTTAAAAAAGCTATTTAAAAAAATATACTAACTTCTTGAAACATACTATAAAAATTTTTATTTTCAAGAATATAGGGTATTAAAAAAGTGGCTTTACTGTGAAGCTTCTAATAAAGATTCGAAATATTTTAAATATAAATAAATTAATGGAAAAATATAAATCTGTATCGAATGTGCATGACTAAACTAAACTTATTTAATTTTCAACTATATTGTAGATAAAGGAGATTAATTAAAATTAGAACCAATTATGAAATAAATCAATTGAACTGAATTTTCAGAAAATTAGATTAATTAAACTATAGTTCATAATTCATAATTAATTGAATTAATTTTCATTTAATTAACATTAGTTTTAAAAATAACTTATTTCAATTTAAATTAAACTGGATTTAAATTAATCATTTCTACTATTCCCAATTATTATTTATTTTAAATCCAATTTCAATTCATTTAAAATTTTATTCATCCCTATTTTTATCTATTTAAATTCTAGTCTAAATATTAGAATCTTAAAATTTGGATTTATTCAAGTTTTGATATAATGGTAATTTATAATAATATACTTTTTTTATATATTGGTTGCAAACAAATTTAAATATAGATTTTGTTAGATTTTGAAAATATTTCAAGTTTACAATAATTTAAACTTGGGTTGTTTAAAATTTTGAATAATTAAAATTTGAATCATTAACAGTGTTAAATAATTGAAGTTAATTTTTTATTAAAATTTGAGCAATTCGTAGTTTCTCAGATTAAAGTTTCAAATAATTTAAATTAGTATTAATAAGTTCAGAAAAATTAAAATTTGGATTGATAATAGTTTTGAAGAATAGAAATTTAGTATTCTAGTATTCTAGTATTCTTAGTATTCTAAGTTCAAAAAAATTAAAATTTGGATTGATAATAGTTTTGAAGAATAGAAATTTGTATCAAGAAAAGTTTGTAATAATTAGAATCTATATTGTTTGAATAACAAATTAAGAATAAGAATTTTTAGTCAATAGAAGTTTGGAGTAATTAAAATTTGTATAGAAATTTAATTACATTTTGACTACAAAAAACTATTTTTGAAAAAACAAAATTGTCTAATTTTTTATAAAGTATCTACTGAAGTTTGAATCAATTAAATCTTAAAATTCAAATTTAAAATAAATATACTTTTGTCTTTATTCAATTTGTAATTAATTAAATTTAAAATCAATTCAAAAACTTCAATTCAGAATTCCAATTTTTTTTTTCGTTTAAAAAATTATATTTTTTTAACATTTTATTAAGTAAAATTTAAAAAGGATTAAAATTTATATGTAATTTATTAAAATTATCATCCATAAAAGTTAAAACCGATAAAGAATTATAATCAATTAAAATTTAAATTTAGTAACAATTAAATCGATTAAAAACTTTAGGTTTTTAAATTTTTTAAAATCAATTTTTTCTTAAACTTAAGATCGGAATGAATGATTTGAGGTTGATTAAAATCAGAAGAATGGAAAATTTACATCTTTTAAAATAAAAATAAATTAAATTGATAAACGATTAAAATTTGGATAAATTGATTTTTAAATACATTGAAATCTTGATAAATTTAGATTTGAATCAATTAAAATTCGGAAAAATTGAATTTAGAATCCATTGAAATTTTCACCGATAAATAATAAATAGTAATTATTTTTCAGTTAAAAATATGTTTTCAAACAAATTTAAATTAACGAGAATTTTTAATCAACAAAATTTTTAAGTCATCAAATTTTCATTTTACAGATTTTTTTTGTAGAACTACAAATTTTGACTTTATTAACTCAAGAGAAGTAATTTTTTTTCTTGAATTAAAATTAATTTTATATACCTTTTTTGGAACCTCTCTCAACAATGAAAGTCTGTGCATTAAAAATATGAATATTTTCCCTTTTTTTGAAAATTTTTCTGAAACTTCCGTTCAAAATGAGCGGTATTTTTTGAACAAGGGTTCTTTTTCCCATCAAACCCTTTATTCTTTTACAATGAGATGACTATTTTTTTTTTTTGTGATCATTTTATAAAAGAAATCTTACTGGAATTTGTTGAATTTCTCCACTAGGTGTGACGATTTGTTGAACAATTTGAATTCCACCAGGTTGCGTGGACTGCGTCTGTTGTGGTTGCTGCAACTGAATTACTGTCTGGTTTGAAGTTTGTTGTGGACTTTGTACAGTTACCGTTTGTGTCGAACTAGTGTCCTGTAAGAAATTTTACTTTCATTTTTTAAACAAAAATTATACAACAAAAGTACAGAACAAAGAAACGGTTAAGCCCTCAAATAACAAGGCTTTCAAGCAAACACCTTAGAACGGTTCAAGTAAAATAATCCTCATAAAAAACGCTCATTTTTCAACTCATTTAACCTATCAACGCCCAGAAAAACGCATTTTTGTTTTTATGCAAAAAAAAAAAAATAATAATAATAATAATAATTTCATCCTCTAATTTCTGAAGTGGAATTTTACACATTTATACTGCGATGGAAATGATCATTTTTCCCACTGGTGACAGAATTTGTTATTTTTGCCACTAGCGACGGAAATGATCCTTTTCCACACTAGTGACGAAAATGGTCACTTTTCCAATTAGTGACGAAAATAGTATTTGTCTCAATGATGAAAATATCATTTTCCCCAATAATGAGGAAATTGGTTATTTCTTCACTAGGGACGAAAACTATCATTTTTCCCACTAGTGCCAAAAAAGGCAATTTCTTCCATTCATGAAGGAATTGATAATTTTTTGTAGACTTTAACATAAATTGACATTTTCTCAACCAGTGCAGAAAATAGTTATTTTACCCACTTGTGATGAAAAATTTTAATTTTCCACATAAGTGACAGAAACGGACACTTTTCCAACCTGTGACGAAAATGGTCATTTGTCTTAACGATGACGCAAATGATCATTTTCTCCACAAGTGACGAAAATTGTTATTTCACAACTAGCGGCGGAAATGATCCTTTTTACCCACTAGTGACAAAAATGGCTTTTTTTTATTAATGAAGGAAATGGTAATTTTTCTACTGGTAAAAAAAACAAGCCATTTTTTCTACTAAAGGCGGAAATAGCCATTTGATCTAATAGTGATGAAAATGGTTATTTTTTCCACTAGTAACGGAAATGGTAATATTTCCAACTGGTTCCTAAATAGTAATTGCTCACACTTTTTGACACATTTGGAATTTGTTGCACGGAAGCAGACGATTTCGACGGAAAACAATCTTTTGGCACAAACAGGAAATTATGTTATTAAACGGAATTCATTTTAGAAAAAAGTGAAAAATTTAATTAAACTGAAATATTTTAGGGTAAAGATGAAGAAGTAAAGTAAATATTAGGCTTCACGTTTTCCTAAAAGTCCCCTATTTTGAAAATTTTTCCCTAATATCTCCTATTTTTCACTAAAACTGGGAATTTGTAAAAAAAAAAAATTAAAAACTGTTGATCCCAAACTTTAATTTATTATTAAAGTTTTAAATTGCAATCATTTCAAAATTTAACAGTTAAAATTCAAAAATTAATTATTTTGCGATTCATTTTAACTTAATTTAAATGTTTCCGATGTTTTTAAATTTTTCTAACTTTATTATAAATTCTTTCCCACTTTGATAATTTTCTTTTATCATTGTTTGACTTATTAATATTGAATTTTGTAATTTAATAATTGTTTCTATTTCTTTAAAACTTTAAATGTATATCATTTTATCGAAAAAATAATTTTTTTTTAAATTTCTTATTCTAAAAAAAAAAAAAATGTTAGTATTTTATTATTATTATTTTTTTTCTATCTTTATACAATTTCTTAATGCCAATCACTTTTTGAAGATTTTTATTTTATTTCCTTCTAAAATTTGTTTTGTGTTGTAGGACAATTCCATGAAAACAAATGAATTTTCGTCCGTGCGTCACGATGAATAAAACAGCTACATCTTTTTTAAATTTCTTCATAAAATTAAACACTTAGTTGGACATGTTTCTATTTTAAATTGTGATAAATTAAATTTATCACAGGAAAATTTAATTTTTATTATAAAATAATTTTTGAAAAAGTTAAAGACCAATTTAATCAACGGTGACGCACAGACAGAATGTCCGTTTTTTTCGTGGAAATGCCCTGTTGTCTTTCTTCTTTTTACGCAAAGTATTTCAGGTTATTTTACATAATTTTAGTTTTATAACAATTCAAAAAATTTATTAGCTTTTTTATTGATTTTCTTATTTAATTTGATTATTTAAGAGAGGAGGGAGGTACAATTTTTTTTCATTTATCTGATTATTTTTAGATAAACTCGTTTTTTATGTAAATTTATTTAATTTTCATTACATTTTGTTTATTTTTTTCGCAAACTTATGTACTCTTTCATAAAACTTTTAGATTCTAAGATTTTTTAAACATTTATTTCTTTCATTTTTAAATGTATTTAAATATTCCTTCTTAAATTTTCTTCAATTTGTGAATTATTTTCTAATTTTTTTTTCATTTTTAAAGGAATTTATCATTCTATTTATACAATTTTTACATTTTCTTATTTTATTCTTACTATTTTTTATTATGTTCATTTTTCGCTATTTTTATATTTTTTCTAAAACTTTCATAGTTTGTGGAACTTTTTTTTTTAAGATTTCCTCCAATTTTTCAATATTATGCTTTGTTTCTTTTTCTCTTTTTTTTTATTGTGTCTCTTTAAATATTATTTGATTCAAATTTACGAATAACCCAGTCGTAAATTTATCAGAATTTCAATCTATTCAAATTTTATTACACTCAAATTTCAATCCATTTAAATTCTGAGTCTTTTGAAATTTGTTTAGTTTATTAAGCCTAAATCTAATTTGGCCTAATTTTTATATAGCCTAATTTTTATTTAACCTATTTCTTATTTGATCTAAATCTTATTTAGCCTAATTCTTACTTGACCGAATTCTTATTTAGAATAATTCATATTTAACATAATTCTTATTTGGCCTAATTTTTATTGAGCCTAACTCTTATTTGACCTAAATCTTATTAGGCATACATCTTAATTAGCCTGAATCTTATTTGGCCTCATTCTTATACAGCCTTAATCTATTTTGGCCTAATTTTTATTTAGCCTAATTCAAATTAAACCTAATTCTTATTTAGCTTAATTCTCATCAAGCCTAATTCTTATTTGGCCTAATTCTTATTGAGCCTAATTCGTATTTATCCTCATTCTCATTAAGCCTAATTCTAATTTGACCTAATTTTTATTTAGTCTAATTCCAATTTGTCCTAATTCTTATATAGCCAAAAGCTCATTTATCCTAATTCTTATTTAGCTTAATTCTCATCAAGCCTAATTCTTATTTGGCCTAATTCTTATTGAGTCTAATTCTTATTTATCCTCAATCTCATTAAGCCTAATTCTAATTCGGCCTAATTTTTATTTAGCCTAATTCTTATTTCAGCTAAATCTTATTTGGCCTTATTCCTATTTAGCCGAATTCTTATTCTGTTTGATTCTTATTTAACCTAATTCTTATTTATCCTAATTTTTATTGATCCGAATTCATATTTGGCCTAATTTTTATATAGCCTAATTCTTATTCATGATAAATCTCATTTAGCCTAATTCTTATTTAGCCTAATTCTCACTTGGCCGAATTCTTATTAAACATAATTTTTATTTGGTCCTATTCTTATTTAGCCTAAATTTTATTTAGCTTAATTCACATTAAGTCTAATTATTATTTGGCCTAATTTTTATTAAGCCTAACTCTTATTTGACATAAATCTTATTAAGCCTAATTCTTAATTAGCCTACTTCTGCTTTGAAATAATTCTTTCTTGGCCTTATTATTATTTGGCCTAATTCTTATTCGACTTAAATCTTATTTGGCCTAATTTATAATTAGCATAACTAAATCTTACTTCGCCTGATTCTTATTTACCCTACATTTTATTTAGCTTAATTCTCATCAAACCTAATTCTTATTTGTCTTAATTCTTATTGAGCCTAATTCTTATATAGCCTAATTTTTATTTAGCTTAATTTTTATTTAACCTAAATCTTATTTGGCCTGAATCTCATTTAGTCTATTTCTTATGTACTTTAAATCTGATTTGGCCTAATTCTTATTTGACCTAAATCTTATTTGGCGTAATTCTTATATAGCTTAAATCTCATTTTGCCTATTTCTGATTTGACCTACATCTTATTAGGCTTAATTCTCTTTTATCCTAAGTCTTATTACTAATTCTTTTTTGCCCGAAATCTTATTTGACATAATTTTTCTAGTGACAATTTTTTTTTGACATTTGTTAAATGTGGGTTAATAAGAATTACGCCATATAAGGTTTAAGCGATATAAGAAGTAGGCTACATAAGAATAAGGCTTGATGAGAATTAGATTAACTAAGATTTAGGCCTAATAAAAATTGGGACAATTAAAATTTAGGCTAAATAAGAATTTGTCCAAATGAATTTCGGTCAAATGAGAATTATGTCACTTGGAATTTGGGGAATATTTCTGCACCTTCTTTGCACCTGCAAAACCCAGTTCGATTTCTTAACGATTTTTTAACGCAGATATTTAATTAAACAACCACACAAAAAAAAAATAAAGTTCCCTGGCCTGGTTATGAGACCCATATTTTCCTATGTATTTTGATGCGCTGAATCCGAATCCGCCATCAGAACTGGTCCAGCGGGTATGATTTTCGACCTAATCTCAAAATTAATAAAATGACACTTTTTGTTCTTTAGAATCTGAACCAGATTTAACTTTAATACATGACTAAGGCCAATAGAAAGCTTGATTTATGACCTTTAAAACACTTTTTTAAAAATTGTTCTACGATGATTTTTAACGAAGATATGATGTTTTACATAAAATAATTTTTTTTTATAAGTTACTATATTCACGCTTTTTTAACATTTTAAAAAATCATATCTTAACGTAGTTGTTTCAAAAATCGAAATCATAGAGAACGTAATAAAACTTTCAGCAAAAAAAGTATAATATTCAATACGTATTTGCACAAAATATAAAATTAATTTACGGCTTATCTTCTGAGATATTATTTGAAAGTCACTATTTTTACACAGGTATAGGTTAAAACACATCTTTTTGGTGACATTTTTTTTAATATCCAATAAATAAATCATAGAGATCAAGTTGAAAAATTAGATTTCAATAATTAAAAGTTTGTTGATTTCATAAATTTTAATTTTAACTTATTCCACCGCAAGATAAGAGAATAAAATTAAATAAATAATTAAATTTTTCAAATTTTGTTTTTGTTTACACATTGCTTTTTTAATGATTCAAAAATATGCATAACTATATTCACACTTTTTGACATTTGTAAACGTTTAATGTTTACTATTAGTACAAAACAATTGAATGTAATTTTGACGTTAACCTTTTTTAAAAAGCAACGTTGCCACGATAAACTAATAGAAAATGACAACTGTAATCAAATAGGTTTTATTTTTTACACTTATTCTTATTCAATTAGTTTTTCATGTTGAAAGTTTATCATTCAAGTTTAAAAGTTATTTTGAATATTTATTGACTAAATCTAAATGCATTTCTGATTACCTTTTCATCCAAAAAATCAATTTGACTAGCAACGTTGGCTTATAACTACGTTAAGTAAAACATCATATATCCTTAAAAATCATCGTAGAACAATTTTTAAAAAAGCGTTTTAAAGGTCATAAATCAAGCTTTCTATTGGCTCTAGTCACGTATTAAAGTTAAATCTGGTTCAGATTCTAAAGAACAAAAAGTGTCATTTTATTAATTTTGAGGTTAGGTCGAAAATTCTGATGGCGGATTCAGATTCAGCGCATCAAAATACATAGGAAAATATGAGTCTCATATCCAGGCCAGAGAACTTTATTTTTTTTGTGTGACTGTGTTATTTATCATTAAATATTGACTCTGTCGAATCTGACGAACTTTTACCATTGTGACCGTCGCGTGACGGAAAATTGCTGGTCACACTCACGGCGGTGCCTAAGCTTTATATCGGCAGTTTTTGGAAAAATAAATTCTCCCTAAATGGTTTGTTAAAAAACTGTGTCTTTCTGTTGGTTAATGGGTTAAAATGTCTAGAGGAAATACTCTACCTCCGAATTGCCTAGATTAATCGTCTGAATGTGCGTAGAAGGTTGTACTATTTGAATAGGTTGATTCGTTCCGTTATTCTGTACATTCTGGTTGGCCGAGGCTTGTTGTTGAGCAAGTTGGAAGTAATAATGAACTTGATCAGAATTCATAGAAGTACGTACTGTATTATCGCCCTGGGCCTTGCTCTGCTTCAGTTCATCTCTAGGCACGATGTCAATGAGAAAATCGAATTGGTCGTATTTCGTAATGGCCATCGCGATGTCGTTTCTCTGAAGGGTTCTTCTTTTGTTGTCCTCGGTGTGGACCCAAGCACGCAGCGTCAGCTCGTGAATAAAAATCTCCGCTGCTTTCGAAAATAGCATCGGAGCCTCGGCACTTATCATTTTTACATCTCCGTCTAGTTTCATTATCTTCTTTATCCTCGCCAGTGGTAGAGATTGTGTTTTGAGGTCCATCTGCAATCAATTACACGTTCAATTTAACCTCAAAATTATTTAGCACCATCAAGCAGCCATATTGGATCCGCCATTGTTAATTAGCGAATCCTCTCAGAAAATTTCCCAGTCACAAATTTTCGTACAATAAAAACACTATTTTTAATTTTGTGAAATTGAGGCGCATGAATATTCCCTAAATCTCATTTAGCCTAAATCCCATTAAGCCTAAAATCAAAAAGCCTAAAATGCATTCAGCCAAAAGTCCATTTAACCTAAATTGCATTTAACCTAAATTTCATTTAACCTAAATCGCGTTTAACCTAAATTTCATTTTACCTAAATCCCATTCAATCTAAATTCCATTTAACCTAAATCTCATTTAACCTAAAACTCATTTTACCGAAATTCCATTTAACCTAAATTCCATTTAACCTAAATTCCATTTAACCTAAATCCCATTTAACCTAAATCCCATTTAACCTAAATTCCGTTTAACCTAAATCTCATTTAACTTAAATTCCATTTAACCTAAATCCCATTTAACCTAAAACGCATTTCGTATAAATTCCATTTAACCTAAAATGCATTCAGCCTAAATCTCACTTCACCTAAATCCCATTTAACTTAAATCTCATTTAACCTAAATTCCACTTAACCTAAATCCCATTTAACCTAAAACGCATTTAGTCTAAATTCCATTAAACCTAAAATGCATTCAGCCTAAATCCCATTTAACATAAATTCCGTTTAACCTAAATCTCATTTAACCTAAATTCCACTTAACCTAAATCCCATTTAACCTAAAACGCATTTATTCTAAATTCCATTTAACCTAAAATGCATTCAGCCTAAATTTCATTTTACCTAAATCCCATTCAATGTAAATTCCATTTAACCTAAATCTCATTTAACCTAAATCTCATTTTACCGAAATTCCATTTAACCTAAATTCCATTTAACCTAAATTCCATTTAACCTAAATCTCATTTAACCTAAATTCCGTTTAACCTAAATCTCATTTAACCTAAATTCCATTAAACCTAAATCCCATTTAACCTAAAACGCATTTAGTATAATTTCCATTTAACCTAAAATGCATTCAGCCTAAATCTCACTTCACCTTAATCCCATTTAACCTAAATCTCATTTAACCTAAATTCCACTTAACCTAAATCCCATTTAAATTAAAACGCATTTAACCTAAAACGCATTTAGTCTAAATTCCATTTAACCTAAATTCCATTTAACCTAAATTCCATTTAACCTAAATTCTATTTAACCTAAAACGCATTGAGCCTAAATCTCACTTCATCTAAATCCCATTTAACCTAAAACTTTACTTGATTCAACTATATTTATCCTTAAATTAAAAAAAAATTTAGGTTCAATGGGATTTAGGTGAAGTGAGATTTAGGCTCAATGCGTTTTAGGTTAAATGGAATTTAGGTTAAATGGAATTTAGGTTAAATGGAATTTAGACTAAATGCGTTTTAGGTTAAATGGGATTTAGATTAAGTAGAATTTAGGTTAAATGGGATTTAGGTTAAATGGAATTTAGGTTAAATGAAATTTAGGTTAAATGAAATTTAGGTTAAATGGGATTTAGATAAAGTGAGATTTAGGCTGAATGCGTTTTAGGTTAAATGGGATTTAGCTTAAATGGAATTTAGGTTAAATAGGATTTAGGTTAAGTGGAATTTATGTTAAATGAGATTTAGGTTAAATGGGATTTATGTGAAGTGAGATTTAGGCTGAATGCATTTTAGGTTAAATGGAATTTAGACTAAATGCGTTTTAGGTTAAATGGGATTTAGGTTAAGTGGAATTTAGGTTAAATGAGATTTGGGTTAAACAGAATTTAGGTTAAATGGGATTTAGGCTGTATGCATTTTAGGTTAAATGGAATTTAGACTAAATGCGTTTTAATTTAAATGGGATTTAGGTTAAGTGGAATTTAGGTTAAATGAGATTTAGGTTAAATTTGATTAAGGTGAAGTGAGATTTAGGCTGAATGCATTTTAGGTTAAATGGAAATTATACTAAATGCGTTTTAGGTTAAATGGGATTTAGGTTAAATGGAATTTAGGTTAAATGAGATTTAGGCTAAATGGGATTTAGGTTAAATGGAATTTAGGTTAAATGGAATTTAGGTTAAATGGAATTTCGGTAAAATGAGATTTAGGTTAAATGAGATTTAGGTTAAATGGAATTTAGATTGAATGGGATTTAGGTAAAATGAAATTTAGGTTTAATGGAATTTAGGTTAAACGCGATTTAGGTTAAATGGAATTTTGGCTGAATGCATTTTAGGCTTTTTTGATTTTAGGCTTAATGGGATTTAAGCTAAATGAGATTTAGGGAATATTCATGCGCCTCGTGAAATTCGCCTTTATATTTAAAATATAACTTTATACTTAAATGTGAAATTTACACATTCTTAGAATCAATTTAATTGTAACAAAATATTAAAATCTAAATTTTTTAACAATAATTTATCTTAAACATTTAAACAGAATTACGTATTATGATTCCACTAGCAACATTAACAAACTTATCATTGTTGTTGATCATTTAAAACTATAAATTTTTGCAAATTCAAATAACGAAAATTACGAAATTGAAGAATATATCTGAAAAATGACGAAAATAATTGACAGTTGAAAACAAAATTTGAAAAATGGCTACATAGTTACACAATTGAAAAGAATAGTTCAAGAAATTAAAGAATAAATATTGAATTTAAACAAAATAGTTGAAAAATTACAGGAATAACTATTGGAAATAATTGCAAATTGAACAATTGGATTGGAAATCGAAAAAAATAATTATAATTGAAGAAAATAATAAAAATTGAGGAAATAAATTGAAGATTTAAGAATTTAATTAAAATTTCAAAAAATACAAAAAAAACAAAATTACAAAAATGACGAAAATAATTGACAATTGAAAACATAATTCAAAAAATGGCTAAACCAAACAAAATAATTTAAAAAATCAAATAATAATTATAAAATTTTAAGATAATAATTAAAAATTGAAAAAATTGTAGGAAATAATTGCAAATTGCGGAATATAATTAATAATTGAAAAAAATAGTTGAAAAATGAAGAGAATATTTGAAAAATTAAAGAAAATATGTGTTCAAGTAAGAAAATAAATTGAAAAATAAAAAAATTATAAGAACAATATTTGGAAATAATTGCACATTTAACAACTAAATTGAAAATGGAAAAAAATAATGGAAAATTGAAGAATAGAATTGAAATTTGAAGCATATACTTAAAAAAAAAGTAATTAAAAAAAACCGAGAATGAATGAATAACAAAGAAATAAATTCTGAAAATGGAAATAAAAGTTGAAGAATGGAATTAAAAATTCAAGTAAATAATTGAACAATTGAAAATGAAAGAAAATATTTGAGAATTGAAGAAAATAAGTAAACACTGAAGAAATAAATTGAAAATTACAGAATTAAATGGAAATTTCAAGAATTTAATTGTCAATTAAAAAGTAAAATTACAATGTGACGAAAATAATTAAAAATAATTGAAAAAATCTAGAAAAATGGTGAGAATAATCGATATTCGAACAAATTTTTTTTTTAAATTAATGAATAATCATATAGTTGAAGAAGAATAATAAATTGTCATTTGAAAACTAAGCAAAATTATCGAAAAAATTGTAGAAAATAAATGAAAATTGAAAAATGAAGAATTGTATTGAAATTTCAAAATAATAACTGATAATTGAGAAAATGCGAGAATTATCGAATATTGAATAAAAAAAATTCAAAAAAATCTGAGAATTACTGAATATTGAGGAATTAATTGATAATCGATAAAAATAATTGAAAAATAAAGAAAATATTTGAGAATTGAAAAAAATAATTAAAAATTGAAAATATAAATTGCAAATTAAAGAATTAAATGGAAATTTAGAGAAAATAAATGATAATCAAAACAAAAATTACAAAATGACGAAAATAATTAAATATTGACAAAAACAATTATCCATTAGAAAAAATAATTAACAATTGAAAAAAAATTCGAAAAATGGTGAGAATAATCAGGAATTGAACAAAATCTTTTTTAAATTAATGAATAATTATGAAATTGAAGGAGAATAATAAATTTACAATTGAAAATTGAATAAAATTGTGGAAAAAATTATAGAAAATAAATGAAAATTGAACAAATTAATTGGAAATTGAAGAATTGTATTGTAATTTCAAGAATATAATTGATAATTTTGAATATTGATTAATTAATTAAAAACCGATAAAAATAATCGAAAATTAAATAAAATATTTGAGAATTGCAGAAAATAATTAAACAGTGAAGAAATAAATGTGATATCAAAGAATTAAATGGAAATTTCAAGAATTTAATTGTTAATTAAAAGATAAATTACAATATGACGAAAATAATTAAATATTGACGAAAATAACTTTTAAAAACAATAATCAACAATTGTAAAAATAAAACTCGAAAAACGTTGAGAATAATCGGCAATCAAACAAATTTTTTTTTTTATTAATGAATAATCATAAAATTGAAGAAGAAATAAATTGGCAATTGAAAACTGTTGAAAATTATGGAAAAATTGCAGATAATAAATGAAAATTAAACAAATCAATTGGAAATTGAAGAATTGTTTTGCAATTTCAAGAAAATAATTAATAATTGAGAAAATGCGAAAATTATTGAATATTGAATAAAAGAATTGAAAAACGAAGAATGAAATTTGAAAATTGAAGAAAATAATTGAGAATTAAAGAAAATAATTAAACATTAAAGAAATAAATTAAAGAATTAAATTGAAAATTATGAAAGTAGTTGGTTATTAAAAAAAAAATTACAAAATGATTAAAATAATTGACAATTGAAAACAAAATTTAAAAAATCGCTAGATTAATACAAAACCGAACTAAATTTTTTAAGATACCGAAGAATAATTATAAAATAAATATATAAAAAATATTAAGATAATAATTGAAAATTGAAAAAATTGTAAGTAATAATTGAAAATTGCGGAAAATAATTAATAATTGAAGGAAATAGTTGAAAAATGACGAGAATAATTGAAAAATTGTAGGAAATATTTGAAAAATGACGAAAATAATTGTCAGTAGAAAACAAAATTCGAAAAATTACCATATTAGTAGACAACTGAAAAAAATAATTGAAAAAATTAAAAAAGAAATATTAAATTTAAAGAAAATAATTGAAAATTGAAAAATTAAGAAAATTTTTGGAATAATTGTTATAAAATAATTATTTAACAACTGGATTAAAAATGGAAAAAATAATTAAAACGGAAAAAAATAATAAAAACTGCTAAAAATAATTGAAAATTGAAAAAAGCAATTAAAAATTGAAGAATGAATTTGAAATTTAGAAAATATACTTAAAAATTAAAAACAGTAATTGAAGAAAACCGAAAATTAATTAATATAGAAGAAAAAAATTGAAAATTGAAGAATGAAATAAAAATTGAAGAATGGAATGAAAAATTAAATAAAATAATTGAACGATGGTATTAAAAATTAAAGAAACTTAACCATAATCGAAAAAAATAATTGAACAAAGGTGATAACTTTATTAATATTAAAGAAAATAATTGAAAATTGAAATTTAATTTTAAAGAAAATAATTGAGAATTGAAGAATTTCTGGTAGTTCTAGAATTAAATAATTGAATTGATATTTTAAAACAATTTTTGTAAGTAAAAGAAATAATCGAAACAAAATCCGAGAATTATTGAATATTCAGGAGTTAATTGAAAATCGATAAAAATAATTGAAAATTAAAAAAATATATTTGAGAAATGAAGAAAATAATAAAAAATTGAAGAAATAAATTGGAAATTAAAGAATGAAAAATTTAAATTGAATGGAAATTTCAAAAAAATAATTGATAATCAAAGGAAAAATTACAATATGACGAAAATAATTAACTATTAAAATAAATATTTAACACTTGTATAAAAAAGCTCGAAAAATGGTGAGAATAATCGGTATTCGAACAAAATTTTTTTTTAAATTAATGAATTTAATCATAAAATTTAAGGAGAATAATAAATTTTCAATTAAAAACTGATGAAAATTATGAAAGAAATTGTAGAAAATAAATGGAAATTGAAGAAATCAATTGGAAATTGAAGAATTGTATTACAATTTCAAGAAAATAATTGATAATTGAGAAAATGCGAAAATTATTGAATATTGAATAAAAGAATTGAAAAACGAAGAATGCACTTAAAAATTGAAGAAAATAATTAAAAATTAAATTAAATTGAAATTTTAAGAAAATAGTTGATAATTGAAAGAAAAATTACAAAATGATGACTAAAATAATTAAATATTAAAGAAAATCATTCAGAAATGAGTAAAATAATTGACAATCGAAAGGAAAATTCAAAAACTGACTAGAATAATCGACAGCGAACAAAATAATTTAATAAAATATATAAATTTATTTATTAAAAAAATTAAAATTATTTTAACTGATATTTATAAATTTTAATTTTAATCAATTTAAATGCATTTTTTAAAAAGTATCTGATTTAATACAAAAAATATCTATATGTGACAAACTTCAGGTGTGCATCGAAATTACAATTTAAATTTTCATAAACTGATTTAATGACGAATTTCGGAGATTAAGAAACAAAAATTTTGAGAATTGTATTTGTGTATTAAAATATGTTTTTTTCTTTGTTTTTTAGCGGAGAACGTCTTGTACCAAATATGCCGGAGCCAGTGCATCATCAAGTGAACGCTGCTCGCAAAACGTTCCAAACTTTGCATCAAATTGCAAAATTACTCAACACAAATTTGGACCCAGCGACGCTGAGCATCTGTGTGAGACTTTGCGAAAATGGAGTTAATCCCCAGGCTTTGGCAACTATCGTGAAAGAATTACAGAAAGAAATTAAGGCTTTGGACTCTATTCCAGACGAAACTGGCCTCAGCAAAACTCCCACATTTAAATAAATGTAATTATCTTCTCGAATTAAAAATGAAATACATACTTCTTTTGTAAATTGTGTCTTGTTTTTGAGTAATTAAACCCACAGGAGGGAGAGGGATCTAATTAATAAAATGTCAATTTTGAGAAGAATAGAAAGAAGTGAAATTACATTTTTTAAAACTAATGTTTAAGATTTTTTAAAATAGATAAAAATATGCAGGGTTACCAAATATAATTAAAATTTGAAAAAAGAATTTGAGACTGGCGTAAAAAATTTAAATTTTGAGTGCAATTGTTAATATATTGACGAAATAATTAAAATGTGAAGAAACTAATTCAATAATGATGTAAATAATTGAAAGCTGGTGTAAAAAGTAAACTTTTTAGACAATTGATAAAAAATAGCAAAAAAAAATAATAGACTTTTCAAGGAAATAATTAAAAAATATCAAAAATAATTCAAATTTGAAAGAAAAATTGTAAAATGACAAAACTATAATTGAAAAATTGATTAAAAATAAAAAAATAAAGACAAAGATTGAAAAATTGAAACGAAATAATTTAAATTTGAAGAACATAATTAAAAAGTTTCAAAAGTAATTAAAGTTACAAGAAAATAATTGAAGAATGACAAATATAATTAAAATTTTAAAAAAATAATTTGAGACTGGTGTAAGAAATTAAAATTTTAAGTACAATAATTGAGATATCGACGAAATAATTAAAATATAAAGAAACTAATTGAATAATGATATAAATAATTAAAAGTTGGTGTAAAAATTAAACTTTTGAGACAATAGATGAAAAATTGAAAAAAAAAATAACAGACGTTTCAAGAAAAGAAAGGTTTTTGTATTTAATAATATAAAAAACAACTGAAATTTGGAAAAAAAAATTATGAAAAATAAGAAATATAATTAAAAAATGGAGTAAAAAATAGAAAATTTAATACATTAATTTAAAAACTGTATAAAATAATTGAAAAATTAACGATATAATTAAAATGTGAAGAAACTAATTGAATAATAACATAAATAATTGAAATCTGGAGTAAAAGTTAATAAGTTCATGACAATAATAAAAAGGTTAAAGAAAATGAAATTTAAAGAAGATAATTTCAAAATGTCAAAAATATTTGAATAATGTAAAAAATAATTGTAATTTGAAAAAAAATTGAGAAATGACAAAACTAATTGGTAACAGATGTAAAAAAAATTAATTTTTAAGACAATACTTGGAAAATTCACAAAATAATTGAAATGTTAAGAAACTAATTGAATAATGACATAAACAATTGAAAGATGGTGTAAAAATTAAAAATTTATAGACAATAATTAAAAATTGAAAAAAATATTAGAAGGTTGACAAAAATAATTGAAAGTTGAAGAAATTAATTGAAGTTTGAAGAAAATAATTGAAATTTGAAGAGAATAATTCAAAAATGGAGTAAAAAATAGAAAATTTAATACATTAACTGAAAAATCGTATAAATAATTGAAAAATTAACGATCTAACTAAAATGTGAAGAAACTAATTGAATAATGGTATAAACAATTGGAAGCTGGTGTAAAAATAAAAAATTTATAGACACTAATTTAAAAATTGAAAAAAATATTAGTTTGAGAAAAATAATTGAAAATTAAAGAAATTAATTGAAAATTGAAGAAAATAATTGAAATTTGAAAAGAATAATTTAAAAGTTGCAAAAATATTTAAATATGTAGAAAGTAATTAAAGTTTGAAAAAAGTAATTTAAATTTGTAGAAAAGAATTGAAAAAAGTGTAAACTAGGTGAGAATTATGTCCATTTCATGGACATTTCGCTTCCAAGTAAGCAAAATAATTTGCTTCCTCATAGAGGAAGCAAGAAATTAATAATATATAAGTTAATTGGGAAAGTTGTTAAAAAAAAACTTTTTAATGCAAAAATACTTATGTAAAAATATGAATTATTTTACGAATTCTTGATCAATTATAAAAGTAATATAGGTCAATCGATTCGTTTTGAGATGAGGAACATGATTTTTGTATTCTTTAACTTGTATTTTTAGCATGAAAAAAATTTTTGTCAAAAAACGATTTTTTTCGATGAAAAAAGGTGCCCAAAAAAATTTGGTTGGGTATTTTCAAAAATCCCTGTGTCCAAATTTAGACATTCATGAGCTTAATATGTCATCCAAATTTTATTGGAATCCATTAAAGCGTTCTCGAGATATCTTGTACACAAAAAACGCTATGCACACACACACACACACACACACACACACACACACACACACACACACACACACACACACACACACACACACACACACACACACACACACACACACACACACACATACACACACACACACATACATCTGGACATTTGCTTAGGAATGAAAATTTACGCTTTTTAGATGAAAATAAGTCGATTTAGACTATTTTTGGAAAATCGAAAATCTTAACGATCACAAAGCTTCCTCTATGAGGAAGCAAAAATTAATAAATTCGTGACAATAATAAAAAGAATAAAGAAAATTATTGAAATTCGAAGAAAGTAATTAAAAACTGGTGTAAGAAATTTAAAAATTCATGATAACAACAAAAAATTAAATAAAATAATTGAAATTTGTAGACAATAATTCTAAAATGCCAAAGTAATAAAAATATGATGAAAGTAATTGAAAAAAGACAAAAATACTTGAAATTTGAAGAAAAAAATTGAAAAATAAGAACAGCAAATTGAAACTTGTGTAGAAAATTTAAATATTTCTGACAATAATTTAAATATCAAAGAACAGAATTGAAATTTTAAGAAAATATTTGAAAAGTGACAAAAATAAATGAAAACTTGTGTAATAAATTAAAATATTCACGACAATAATTTAAAGACTGATGAAAATGAAATTGATGTTTAAAAAAAAGAAAAAAAAATGACTAAAGTATTTTAAAAATGACAAAATACATATAAAATAGTACGTGAATAGTGCTAAATAATAATTATGATGCAAGACCATTAGGGAAAAAATTTAAGATGAATAGTTTTTCGGTTAAACAAAGATTATGCCAAAAAACAACTCTATTATTTGGAAATTAGATTCAATTATAATTCGAATAAATAAAAATTATATTAATTTTAATATAATTTACCTTATAGTAATCCGAATTATGAAATTGAAATTTGAGAAAATACATCAAATTGGATTAAAAATTTTATTAATCCCAATTTTTATCGACTCAAAATACTGTCAAAATTTTGGAAGCTTAACATTTAGATCGATTGTAGTTTTAATACCTGGGTTAATAAAAAACATGATTTTTAAAGAAAAAAATTTAAAATCCTATTTTTTTTTATCTAGTTCAAATTTTTTTTACTACATAAAATTTTCAAATATTTATTTTTTAACTACTTTGCTTCTTAAATTGAGAAAATTTAATAAGAAATAATGAAAAATGGATAAAAAGTTTAATCAATATAAAGCAAATTGGGAATAAATGAGAAAATAATTACAAAAGATTATTTTAATCCTTTTGAACGCAAAATTAAGAAAATGAGGGAAAAAACCTATAAAAATGTAAAAAATCCTTTTAAAAAATTAAAGTATTTGTTAACATTCTCTTTTACATTAAGAAAATATATAAAAAGAGATATAAAAAAAGTTAAACTATCACTGAAGAGAAAAAAATTTGAAAAATTTGGAAAATTAAAGAATTATTTTAAAATTAGAAAAAGGAACATTGAATATATTTTTGAAAACTTAAAAAAATCAGATTTTTAAAAAAAGTAAGAAATAGAAAAATGATGTTATGACAAAATTTAGTGCAAGATTAAATTTACATAAACTGAAAAAGAAAAGAATTAAAGTTTACTAAAAAGTAGAAAATTAAGAAATTATAAAAAAATATAGATAAAAGTATGGAATAAAATGTTTTCGAAAATTCGAAATTTTAAGATAAAAATTAAACGATTTCAAACAAGGGGAAATATTTCTCAGATACAGAAAAATAATGACAAAATTTAAAAATTAATTAAAAATGAATAAAATGTGAAAGAACAAGAAAATGAAATAAATAAGAAGAAAATGGAAAAGTTATTTTACTTAAAAAGCTATAAAAAAAATGGAAAAATTAAAAAAAATATGAAATTTTGCAAGAATCTTCTAAAAAAATGAGTAGTAAAAATAAAATAAATGGAAAAAAGTACATTTTAAATAAAAATGGAACAGTTTTGAAAGAGTGAATCTTTTAAGATATAGAAAAAGGATTATTGTGAAAATATATGTAAAATAATTAATTAATGTGCATTAAAATGTGGATTAATTGAAATTTGAAAGTTTCGAATAAATTAAAATTTGAGTTAATTGACCTTTGGAAGTATTTAATTTATAATGACATGAAGAAATACAAATTTAATACTATTTTTTACTTTTTTATGCCAAAAAAATTTAAGATCATATTCTGACCATCTTTATTACTACAACTTTTCAAATTTTATAAATCAATTTTTGAAATTTTCTAAATTTATTTACGATGTTCTCGTACTTTTTACAAATTCCCGTTTTTTTTTATGCACTACTTAAAGATTAAAAATCTAAATCTAGAAAAATTCGTCATATTTGAATAAAAAATTAAGAATAAGAAAATCAATAGAAGTTTGTAGTAATGAAAAGTTGTATAGAAGTTCGAATTTATTTCGTCCAAAAAAACATTGTTTTTACAACAAAAATATTTTAACTTTTTGTAAAAAAACATTTTTTGTTTCAAAAATGGAAGATAATTTGAATTAATTTATAAAACTGTTTTTCTTTTTATTAATTTGTAAAAGTTTTCAATAAATAAAAATTAATTCATATGTAAAAATTCCAAATTTGTAATATTTTGCTAAAAAAGATTGAAATTTATAATTAAATAAATTAGAATTTTAATTAATATTTAATATCTTACAGTGGTGATTTTTTTAATTTCCTCTGTGACTTTTGGCCAGAATTGTGTTAAGTTTTGTTGTGCTTCCGAATTTCCCGGCGAAGCGATTTGTAAATCGCCATTTGAATCGCCCTCCACTTCGCTGTCCTGGTTCCTGTTAATTTAAAAATTCATTATTATAAATTGTTTAGTTTTTAAACAAAATTTCCAGTCTTAAGTGATTTTTAATTACCATTCTACTGGTTATTTAACTAATTATTAATTAACAATCTTATTTATTTAATTTTAACTAATTGTACATTAAATTTATTAAAAAAAAAAAAAAAATGAATAATAATTAAGCCTTAAAAAACATATATCAAGAAAAAAATTTAAAAAAACCCTTTTTCCAGAAAATTTAATTAATTCTATTAAATATTCATTTTTTTAAATCATAAATTAATTATTTATTTTATTTAATAAAAGATAAAAATATTCTTCAATTTCATAAAAAATAATTCAATTTTTAAATTCTGTTTATTTTTATTGATAAGAGTTGATTAAAAATAATATTTACAACTTTTAAGAACGTTACTTTTTCAAAGTTTATTAAAGAATAAAAGAATAATAAAACTGTTGAACAGATAAATTACAAGGTCTCTTTGTTTTGGAACATAACAATTTCTGAATATAAACGTTTTATTTGGCAATATAAAAACAAACAATATTTGGAAATCAAGAACTTTCTCCAAAAATTTGTGTAAAAAACATGGTTTATTCAGACATAAATTTTTAAAATGACACGGTAAATATAAAAAAAAATTAAATTATAAAATTTTTCGTAAAAAAAGAAAAAATTAAGAAAATTTATTATAAATAAATTAAAATATCAAAATAAGTGTTACCATAACCTAGAAAAAAAAGAAAGTATACTTACGCATTTACAAAGAAAACAGACATGTTTCGGGTGTTTTTTTTTATACACAAAGTTAATAATCAATGAATATTAAAGAATTAGCCACACATTTTGACGTTTTTCGCCTCGAAAATACAAATTTATTTCAAAAAAATGCAATTCGTTGAAACGAACGTCGCTAATCTCAGCACCAATCACGCATCACTCTACCAAGTAGCTGAATGGTTCAATAGCGCCTAATAAGATGGCGCAGATGAGGGCGGCAAAAAGAGCGCGAAATTTCAAATTTAAAATATTTGCCAGTTGTTCTTCTGGTTGTTTTTTTACAGACTTTGAGATGAAAAATGGAGATTTATTATTTTATTTCTATAAAATATTTAGTGAAATTATCCGAAATATTTAAATTTGTGAATTTTTATTAACTTTTATGTTATTAAATGCAAAAAAAGTAATTCTGAAAAGATTTACAGAACTTTTACTTTAGAAACAATTTCCAAAAAATAACTAATAAAATTTGTAAATGAAACGAGGAAATAAATTAAAAATTTAATTAAAATTTGAAAAATAATTGATAATTGAAAAAAAAATGCAAAATGACGAAAATAATTGATAATTGAAAACAAAATTAAAAAATCGCTAGATTAATACACAAGCGGACAAAATAATTTAAAAAATCAAAGAATAATTATAAAATTTTGAAATCATAATTGAAAATTGAAAAAATTGTAGAAAATAATTGAAAATTGCGGAAAATAATTAATAATTGAAGGAAATATTTGAAAAATGACGAAAATAATTGAAAAATTGAAAGAAATATGTGAAAAATTACAAAAATAATTCTCAATTGAAACTAAAATTTGAAAAATAACTAGATTAATAACTGAAAAAAAAATAATTGAAAAAATTAAACATAAAATATTAAATTAAAAGAAAATAATTGCAAATTAAAAAATAAGGAAAATTATAGGAATAATGTTGGAAATAATTGCACATTTAACAACTGGATTAAAAATCGAAAAAAATAATTGAAAATTGGAAAAAAAATTGAAAATTAAAAAAGACAATTAAAAATTGAAGAATGAAATTAAAAACTAAAGAAAATAATTGAACAATTGAATTTAAAATTAAAGAAACTTAATGATAATCAAAAAAATAATAATAGAAAAAAGGCGATAATTTTTTAATATTAAAGAAAATAATTAAAAATGAAAAAATGGAATTTAAATTTGAAGAAAATAACTGAGAATTGCAGAGAATAGTTCTAGAATTGAATAATTGAATTGAAATTTTAAAACAATTTTTATGAGTGAAAAAAATAATTGAAAAAATCAGAGGATTATTAAATAATTGAATATTGAGGAATTTATTGAAAATCGATAAAAACTATTGAAAAATAAAGAAAATATTTAAGAATTAGAGAAAATAATTAAAAATTGAAAAAATATACTGGAAATCAAAGAATTAAATGGAAATCTCATTAAATTAAATTAAAATTAAATTTAATCTCAAATTAAATGAAAAAAACTAGAAAAATAGGGAGAATATTCGATATTCAAACAAAAAAAATTTTTAAATTAATGAATAATCATAAAGTTGAAAAAGAATAATAAATTGTCATTTGGAAACTAAGCAAAATTATGGAAAAAATTGTATAAAATAAATGAAAATTGAAAAAATAAATTGAAACTTGAAGAATTGTATTGAAATTTCAAAAAAAAATTGATAATTGAGAAAATGCGGGTATTATTGAATATTGAATAAAATAATTGAAAAAATCTGAGAATTACTGTAATATTGAGGAATTAATTGAAAATCGATAAAAATAATTGAAATATAAACAAAATATTTGAGAATTGAAGAAAATAATTAAAAATTGAAGAAATAAATTGGATATAATAGAATTAAATGGAAATTTGAAGAAATTAATTGTTAATTAAGAGAAAAATTACAAAATGACAAAAATAATTTAATGTTGATGAAAATAATTAACTTCAAAAAAAAAAAATTAACAAATGTTCAAATGTAAAAAAAAAAATTCGAAAAATGGTGTGCATTATCGGTATTCGAACAAAGAAATTTTGTAAATTAATTAATAATCATAAAATTGAAAAAGAATAATAAATTGTCAATTAAAAATTGATGAAAATTATGCAATAAATTGTTGACAATAATTGAAAATTGAAGAAATGAATTGAAAATTAAAAAATTATATTAAAATTTCAAGAAAATAATTGATAATTGAGAAAATGCGTGAGTTATTTAATAAAATAATTATAAAAATCTGAAAATTATTGAATATTGAGAAATTAAATGAAAATCGATAAAAATAATTAAAAAATAAAGAAAATATTTGAAAATTAAAGAAAATAATTAAAAATATTGAAAAAATTAATGGGAAATGAAAGATTTAAATGGAAATTTCAAGCATTTAATTGATAATTTATAGAAAAACTACAATATGACGAAAATAATTAAGAATTGTAGAAAAAAAACTTTAAAAATGATGAGAATAATCGGCATTCGATCTAAATTTTTTTTTTATATTAATGAATAAACATAAAATTGTCAATTGAAAGCTGATAAAAATTATGGAAAAAATTGTACAAATTAAATGAAATTTGAAGAAATCAATTGCAAATGGAAGAATTGTATTGAAATTTTAAGAAAATAATTGAGAAAATGCGAGAATTACTGAATATTGAATAAAATATTTGAAAAAATATTAGTATTACTGAATATTGAGGAAGTCATTAAAAATAAATATTTAAAAATTAAAGAAATAAATTTTAAGTAGAAGATTTAAATGGAAATGTCAAGAATTAAATTTTTTATTAAAAGAAAATTTACAGTATGACGATAGTAGTTAAATCAATATTGACGAAAATGATTAACTGTGAAAAAAAATAATTAACAATTGTAAAAAAAACTCTAAAAATTGTGAGAATAATCGGCATTCGGACTATAATTTTTTTTAAATTAATAAATAAACATTAAATTATCAATTGAAAACTGATCAAAATTAAGGAAAAAATTGTAGAAAATAAATAAAAATTGAAGAAATCAATTGGAAAGTGAAGAAATGTATTGAAAATTTAAGAAAATAATTGATAAAATTCGAAAATTATTGAATATTTAATAAAATATTTGAAAAAATCTTAAATTTACTAAATATTGAGGAATTTATTGAAAAATAAAAAAAATATTTGAAAATTAAAGAAAATAATTAAAAATTGAAGAAATAAATTTTAACTTGAAGATTTAAATGGACATTTCAAGAATATAATTTGTTATTAAAAGAAAAATTACAGTATGACGATAGTTTAAATTAATATTGACGAAAATAATTAACTATGAAAAAAAAAAATTAACAATTGTAAAAAAAAAACTCTAAAAATGGTGAGAATAATCGGCATTTGAACTATAATAATAATTATAATAACAATAATAATATAATAATTTTTTTAAATTAATAAATAAACATTAAATTGTCAATTCAAAACTGGTCAAAATTATGGAAAAAATTGTCGAAAATAAGTGAAAATTGAAGAAATTAATTGGAAATTGAAGAATTGTATTGAAATTTTAAGAAAAGTATTTATAATTGAGAAAATGCGAGAACTATTGAATAAAATAATTGAAAAACGAAGAATGCAATTGTAAATTTGAACAAAATAATGAAAAATTATGGAAATAAATTGAAGATTAAAGAATTAAATTGGGATTTTAAGAAAATAGTTGATAATTGAAAGAAAAATTACAAAATGACTAAAATAATAAAATATTTAAAAAAATAATTAAGAAATGGGGGAAATAATTGAGAATTGAAAGAAAAATTCGAAAACTGGCAAAAATAATTGACAACAAAACAAAATAATTAAAAAAAATTATTTTTAAAATTATAAATTATAATAAAATTTGAAGAGAATAATTGTATATTGGAAACTGTTGACAAATATAGACAAATTATATATTTATTTATTAATGAAATTAAATTTTTTTAAACTGTTATTTATAAAGATTTACATTTTAATCAATTTAAATGCACTTTTAACACATTTTTCATTAAAAATCATTTTTTTAATTTTTATAATACAAACAATGTAATGGATAATGATGGTTATTATTTATAATTATTATCATTGATAATTTAAATTTACATAAAACCTTCATAAATCGAGATATAAACTACATTATTAGGTATTTACACGTCTTGCATAAATTAATCATGAATGGCTTTATAACTGCATATTTTCAGGAAAATGTGATTTAAAATTTCTTTGGAGGACATTTTTTCAGAATTACTAATTCTGACCATTCCGGCAAACTCTCGAATGTAATAATCTAGTTCTTTTTCACCAGAAATATCCTTTGTTTCCATATATTTATTTGTAAGTTGCGAGAGTTTTAGTAAATCTGAACTAAAAGCTTCGTCCAAATCAAAAAGTTCTAAAGCTGGAGGTGGAAGTTCTTGAAAGCTCGGAGGAAACACCTGTGATAAAATATTATTATTATTATTATGATTATTATTACTATTAGTATTATTAGTACTTTTATTATTATTATCTCAAATTGCACGTAATATTGAGGTAAAATTTTAGTAATTACACTCTATATATCTGAATTAGTCAAAAATAATTAATTTTAAAGATTATGTAAAAAAAAACACAAATTAAAACCAAAATTTTTTTCTTTTTTACCGGCATTTACACTATTGGATTTCTACTTATTTTTCTCTGCTGAATCTAACTCTAAAGCCAAAATGATTAAATTTGATAAAACTTTTAAAATAATCTCAAAAAAATCGATTTTTTTCTTTTTCTTTTTGTCAGTTTTTTGAGATTATCTCTCAAAAAGTTGAACAAATCTGTCAATTCTAACTTCGGATTCGGATTCAGAAGAGAAAAACACACTAGGATATTGTTCCGGATAAAAAAAGATTTTTTTTTTATTTTTTTAACACTTTTTTGAGATTATCTCAAAAAGATGAACCAATCTGGCAATTCAAACTTCGGATTCGGATTCAGCGGAGAAAAAAACTCGGAAATACACTAAGATTTTGTTCCGTACAAAAAGTTTTTTTTCTAGTTTTTTAGCAGTTTTTTTAAATCTCAAAAAGTTGAAACAATCAGGAAATTCTAACTTCAGATTCAGATTCAGGGGAGAAAAATACGTGAAAATGCACTAGAATATTATTCCGGGCAAAAAATTTATTTTTTTTTATTTTTTTTGGGAGTTTTTGAGCAGTTTTTTCAGATTATCTCAAAAAGTTTAGCCAATCTATCAATTCTGACATGGGATTTGAATTCAGCGATTAAAAATACGTAGAAATACACTAGTGTAATGTCCCAAACAAAAAAAAAACTTTTTTTTTGAGTTTTTTTTGGGGGGTTTTTGAGTATTTTTTTTTAGATTATCTCAAAAAGTTCAGCTAATCTAACAATTCTGACATGGAATTTGAATCCAGCGATTAAAAATACGTAGAAATACACTAGTGTAATGTCCCGGACAAAAAAAAGAATTTTTTTTAGTTTTTTTTGGGGGGGTTTTTGAGTAGTGTTTTTTTAAAATAAACCAATCTGTCAATTCTAACTTTGGATTCGGATTAAGTGATGAAAAATACGTAAAAATGCACTAGAATATTATTCCGGGCAAAAAATTTTTATTTTTTTATTTTTTTGGGGAGTTTTTGAGCAGTTTTTTCAGATTATCTCAAAAAGTTTAGCCAATCTATCAATTCTGACATGGGATTTGAATTCAGCAATTAAAAATACGTAGAAATACACTAGCGTAATGTCCCAAACAAAAAAAAAACTTTTTTTTGAGTTTTTTTGGGGGGTTTTTGAGTAGTTTTTTCAAATTATCTCAAAAAGTTTAGCTAGTCTAACAATTCTGACATGGAATTTGAATCCAGCGATTAAAAATACGTAGAAATACACTAGTGTAATGTCCCGGACAAAAAAAAGAATTTTTTTTAGTTTTTTTTTTGGGGGGGTTTTTGAGTAGTTTTTTTTTTTAAAATAAACCAATCTGTCAATTCTAACTTTGGATTCGGATTAAGTGATGAAAAATACGTAAACATGCACTAGAATATTACTCCGGGCAAATTTTTTTTTTTTTTTTTTTTGAGTTTTTGAGCAGTTTTTTCTGATTATCTCAAAAAGTTTAGCCAATCTATCAATTCTGACATGGGATTTGAATTCAGCAATTAAAAATACGTAGAAATACACTAGCGTAATGTCCCAAACAAAAAAAAAACTTTTATTTGAGTTTTTTTTGGGGGGTTTTTGAGTAGTTTTTTCAAATTATCTCAAAAAGTTTAGCCAATCTAACAATTCTGACATGGGATTTAAATCCAGATATTAAAAATACGTAGAAAGACACTAGTGTAATGTCCCGGACAAAAAAAAACATTTTTTTTAGTTTTTGGGGGGTTTTTGAGTAGTTTTTTCTTTAAAAATAAACCAATCTGTCAATTTTAACTTTGGATTCGGATTAAGTGATGAAAAATACGTAAAAATGCACTAGAATATTATTCCGGGCAAAAAATTTTATTTTTTTATTTTTTTGGGGTTTTTGAGTAGTTTTGTGAGACTATCTCAAAAAGTTGAGCCAATCTAACAATTCTGACATGGGCTCTGAATTCAGCGATTAAAAATACGTAGAAATAAACTAGTGTAATGTCCCGGACAAAAAAAAACTTTTTTTTTTATTTTTTTTTTGGGGGTTTTTGAGTAGTTTTTTGAGATTATCTACAAAAGTTTAGCCAATCTAACAAATCTGACTTTTATATTCGGATTCAGCGATGAAAAAAACATAGAAATACACTAGTGTAGTGTCCCAGACAAAAAAACTTTTATTTGAGTTTTTTTTGGGTTTTTTGAGTAGTTTTTTTAAATTATCTCTGAAAGTTGAACCAATCTAAAAATTCTGACTTTGGATTCGGATTCAGAATAGAAAAACACACTAGGATATTGTTCCGGATAAAAAAATAATTTTTTTTTGATTTTTTTAACACTTTTTTGAAATCATCTCAAAAAGTTGAACCAATCAGGAAATTCTAACTTCAGATTCAGATTCAGCGGAGAAAAATACGTGAAAATGCACTCAAATATTATTCCGGGCAAAATTTATTTTATTTAATTTTTTTTTTTTGGGGGGGGGGTTTTTGAGTATTTTTTTTGAGATTATCTCAAAAAGTTTAGTTTTCAGCGATGAAAATACGTAGGAAAACACTAGTGTAGTGTCCCAGATAAAAAAGAAACTTTTTTTCGGATTTTTTTTTCTATTTTTTGAGCATTTTCTTTAGATTATCTCAAAAAGTTAAACCAATCTTGCAATTCTATTTTCAGATTCAGATTCAGCTGTAAAAAATACGTGGAAACACACTAGGATATTATTCCGGACAAAAAATTTTTTTGTTGGTATTTTTTGAGTTGTTATTTTGAGATTATTAAAAAAATGTTATCCAATTTGATTATTGAGACTTTAGATTAGGATTCAACATAGAAAAATACGTAAGAATGCATTAGCGTAGTGTTCCAGACAAAAAAAATTTTTTTCTTTGTTTGATTTGTGTTTTTAAAATATTTTTGAGGTTATTTTAAAAATTAGAACAATTCTGAGTTCAGATTGAGATTCAGCGAAAAAAATACGTAGAATTACACTAGTGTAGAGTCTCGGACAAAAATTTTTTTTTGGCTTAGAAATTAGTCATATTTTACTAATAATTATTTATTTATTTACTAATTTTTATTTTTCCCTAATTAATTAATAATAAGAAACGTATTTGACTAATAATATTACCGAAGCTTGTGTAGGAGGTAGAGGTGTTTCAAAATTAGGAGCAATTAAGCTCAATGGCTCATGTTTTACGTTTAAAACTTCATAAGCTTTGATACAAGCAGGTACCATATTTAAATTCACAGAATAAAAATTTCTTTTAAACAATTTTGTGTATTCACGAGGCATGTCCATATTATCCAAATCCTGCGTGCAAACTTTTGGATCGTCCGCCCTTTGGGAAATATCTGGCACAAAATTATACTCCCAGTACTAAAAAAAATAATTATTATTATTATTTGTTGCGAATTTTTATATTTTATTTCTAAATGAATAAAAAAAATGGTAATTTTCTACAATAGTGACAAAATTGGTCATTTTCTCAACTAGTGACGAAAGTAGTTACTTTTCCCACTAGTGATGGAAGTTCTCACTTTTCTCACTAGTGACGGTAGCAGGTACTTTTCTCACTAGTGATGAAAGTGGTAACTTTTTACACCAATGACAAAAATGGACATTTTCTTTTCCTATTAGTTTCAAAAATGGTATTAGTAACAATATTTTATTTCTAAATGAATAAAAAATGGTGATTTTTTACAAAAGTGACAAAACTGGTCATCTTCTTCACTAGTGATATAAATTACATTTTTTCTAACTGGTGATTAAATAGTAATTTTCCACACTAGTGAGGAAACAGACTTTTTCTACACTAGTGACGATATTGGTTATTTTTATAATTATGGACGAAAATGTTCATTTTTACCATTAGTAACGAAAACGGTCACTTTTTCAACTAGGGAGGGAAATTAAAATTAAATAATAATAATAATCTCCGTAAACTCCTGAAGTTAGTTACTTTTTATATTTATTCATTTTTTTCTGTCCACGTTTTAAAGTCTGAAGTGAAGTTAGTTAGTATTAATATTTATTCATTTTTTTCTGTCCACGTTTTAAAAACTGAAGTGAAGTTAGTCCCTGTTATTTTATTGATTTTGACTCTCTTTATCAGGAAATATTTTGAAATTAGAATTGAAAGAAGAAGGTAACCTTTTTCGTTAGTGTCATGTTTTACTGGTTTTTAATTATCATTTGTGTAAAAAAACAGTTTTCAAAAATGATTTAAAAATATATTATGATTTTTGAAAAAGTTTAAAATATACATATACACATGCAATTAATTTCCTAAATTTTTAGTTATTATCTCAAATTTAGATTATAGTCATCAATTTTCTATCACACAACGATTTTTTAATTATTGTCTTTTGCTTAAAAATAAATTCTGCAATTTTTCTTGATTTTCATCAATTTATAATTATATTCATTATTTTGGCATTACTTTTAAAAATTTCAATTATTTATTCGATATTGCAATTATTTTCATAAATTTTCGTTATTTCTGCGATTTTTTAATTATTCTCTTTAATTAAAAATTTTTAAGTAATTTTGTAATTATTATTTTTTTTTAAACATATATTCTATTTTTCAGTTATTTCTCTCAAATATTATTGAATGTTTTCAATTTTTCATATTATTTAAATTATTTTCATCATAAATCAATTTTATTTCTCAATCTTAAATTATTTTCAGCATATTTCAATTATTTTTTTCAATTTTTAATTAATTTTATCATTTTTCAATTATTTTTCTCGATTGTTATTTATTATTCTCATTTTATAAAATTATTTTCTAAGATTTTTTAGTATTTTTCTGAAAATTCAAACATTTTCTTCAATTTCTAATTATTTTCATTTGTTACCAGAATTTCAAAATTTTTTTTATTAATTATCGTAAATTTCAATTAATTTTAGCTTTCTTCTAGACTTTTCTCCAATTTTTAGTTTTTCTCATTTTATGAAATAAATTTCTAAAATTTTTTAAGTTATTTTCTCAAATTTCTATTATGTTCTTCAATTTTTAATTATTTATCTTTGCTATCATAATTTCATAAAATTTTTATTAATTATCGTCAATTATTTTTAGCATTCTTTCAGTCTTTTCTCCAATTTTTAGTTATTCTCATTTTCTAAAATTATTTTCTAAGATTTTTAAGAATTTTTCTAAAATTTCACTTGTTTTCTTTAATTTTTAATTATTTTTAATTTTTTTTTAAAATCTCAAAATTTGTTTATTAATTATCTTAAATTCTAAGATCTTCATGTATTTCTATTCAAATTTCAATTATTTTTTCTTTATTTATTTAAATAATTTAAATGTATCATATTTTAATTATTTTCAGCAAGTTATAAAATTTAAAAATATTTTTTAATTCTTTACATTTGTTTCATAATTTTTTCTGAAAGTTTTAAGTATTTTTAATATTTTTATGAAATTTAGTTTAACTTTCCTTTATTTAAAATATTTTATGTAATTTGTTTAATTATTTTCCTAAATTTTAATTTATTTATCTCAATTTTTAACCATGTTTTTTTTTCAATTTTCAATTATTTTCTCTAATTTTTCATTATTCAATTTTGTTTTAATTTACTTTTACGATTCTTAAGTATTTTTCTCAAATTTAAATTATTTTCTTAATGTTTAAAACATTTAATTGATTTTATTTTGTTTAATTTCAATTATTTTTTGCAATTTTTTTTAATTCTAAAATATTATAAAATTTGTCCCAAATAAATATTATTTACCGATTTGTTATATTTTATTATTGTATTTTATAATTTCTGAAATGTATGAAAAACTAATCGCGCGTTGGCGCGCGTTTTATTTTGCTAGTTTGTGTAATAAAGATTGTTTATAAAATAAAAAGAAATAAATAAATAAATCTCACATCGACATCCTCGTGATGAATTTCCTTTGTTGATACTCCCTCGGATTCGAAAAATTCAAAAATCATTTCTCGCAGAGAATCATTTTTTTCCTTCTCCAAATAAGTGTCAGTGAACATTCTAGATGAGCCGAGAACCACCAATTTTCCAGAATTAGTTTTTGAAGAATAATAGGCACACACTGGCCTATTTGTCGGAATTGCAATCGAGCCACTTGAAAGTGCAACTCCGGACGGAGAAATTATATTTAATGTTGCTCCATAAGGATAAAGAAATTTTAATCCCCTTCAAAATGTCAAGCAACATTCATTAAAATATACATTATGTGTCAAAATTATAATTTTTTTTGTTAAATGAAAAAATTGTAAAGTTTCTTCCTTACGCTTGCTCGTCTCTATTTTTTAAAAATAGCGACTTGTTGGAAAATCCATGAGAAATTATGCATTCTTTTGGGTGCATTGTCTGGCTATAATTCATCCTCACAACTGTATCTGAAAAATTTAAATAATTGTACGAAAGGACTTAAATTTAATAAATAAAAATAACTTATTTTTATTAAATAAAATGAATATTTACATTAAATTTTTTCTAATTATATAGTTTAAATAAAAACCATTATAAATTAATTATAAAAATAATTTTAAAAAATTTTCAATTTTTAAATTAAATTGAATATATAAATTTATTCAAAAAAATTAATTAAATAAATTAATTTTAAATAATTTTAATTAATAAAATAAATAAATAAAAAAAATTTTAATTTGTATAATTTTGTAATATTTAAAAATTTTATTAAATTAAAATAGGTATATAAAAATTCAAATTAATTAGTAAAATAATAAATTTCAATTAAAATAATTTACTTTAAAAAATAATCTAATAAATTAAGATTAGATATCCTATTATTTAAATTTAAATTTATTATTAATAAAGTAAATTTGAATAGTTAAATTAATAAATTTGACGGTATTTAAGATTATTATTTAGGGAATTTTTAAAAATAATTTATATACCACGATAAAATAAATTTAATTAATAGAATATATTTATATTTTTTGTTTACATTTTTTTTTTAATAATTTGCAAATATGTATTGTTGCTCACCATTGTTAACCATTATTCCGAATTCTTCCAAAAGAAAATTAATGTTTGTATTGAATTTGTTTTCTCCCCCTTCTCCAAGCATAACGAGAACATTTCCACCGGAATTCATATAATTTCTAATAGAATTTAATTCCATTTCTGTAAATTTGCTTTTTGGACCCGGCAGAACCAAGACTTTGCAGTTTAATAATACTTCCTGAGAAAGGACGTCGCTGTTTCTAAAATAATGTTATGTAACCATTACCCAAATAGCACGTAATATTGCAGCAACCTTGCAGCAACATTGCCGTGCAATGTTGGCAATATTGCCGCGCAATGTTGCTGCAACGTTGCCTCAATGTTGTCCATGTCCACATTGCTGCAACGTTGCCCTGTAATGTTGCTGCAACGTTGCACTGTAATGTCGCTGCAACGTTTCCTGCAATATTGCTGCAACGTTGCACTGCAATGTTGCTGCAACGTCTCCCTGCAATGTTGCCGCAACGTTTCCGTGCAATGTTGCCGCAACGTTGCAGCAACTTTCAAAATATAGCAGTTCAAAATTTTATAAAGGCTTCATTAACTTTTAAAAATAGTACTTAGTAAAGATGACATTTACGGAATAAAGGAAAGTTCAACCAACGCAAATTACGTTAACTGTTCATTTTTTTGTATAATCAACGTTGTATTTAAGCGTTGTATTTAGCAACTATATTATTGCAACGTTGCGGCAACATTGCAGGGAAACGTTGCAGCAACATTGCAGTGCAACTTTGCATCAATATTGCAGTGCAACGTTGCGGCAACATTGCAGGGAAACGTTGCAGCAACATTACAGGGCTACGTTGCAGCAATATTACAGGGCTACGTTGCAGCAACATTGCAGGGCAGCGTTGCAGCAATGTGGACATGGACAACATTGAGGCAACGTTGCAGCAACATTGCGCGGCAATATTGCCAACATTGCGCGGCAATATTGCCAACATTGCACGGCAATGTTGCTGCAACGTTGCTGCAATATTACGTGCTATTTGGGTAAAAGTAAAATTTCTTTTATAGGAAATTAAAAATAAATTAGAATTTAATCGCACCATAAGTGGCATCGGTTTTTTTGGAATAAAAGTATAAAAGTAAACCTTAACATTTCAGCAACATTGCCGACATTTAACATTGCAGAAATTTATGTGCAATGTTGTTTTAATGTTTCTGCAATATTGCAATATTTTATACAGCATCCGTTTTACTAAAAAATTTTGAATTGCAATTATTCAAAAACCCCAACGTTTTTTGGTTGCAATTTTTTTTGGAAATTTTCGTCATAGTAAAGATTATTTTCCATTAGAATTTAACTCGTGCCCGATTTTGTCAGAAAAGAAAAAAATTATTTTTTATTTTTTTAAAGGAAAATTACATTTTTTTTTAAAATATACTAGATACCAAAAAACTGACTCAATAAAAATTGTTCCTTTTGAAAAAATACAAAAAAAGTTTCTTTTGATATTTTTTTCTACTTTTTGTTTTTTCAACAAATTTTGTAAAAATTCGCTAAAAGCTAATTTTTAGAAAATTTGACAGCGTTTTTGGATGCAAATATTGAAGAAGCACAACTTTTATTCAGTAAATTTTTTTATATCTAGTGTATTTTTTGAGAAAAATGAAATTTTCTTTAAAAAAATAAAAAATAATTTTTTTCTTTTTCTCCAAAATCGGACAAAAGTTAAATTTTTATAAAAAATAATCTTTACTAAGACGACAATTTTCAAAAACAATTTCAACCAAAAAAACGTTGGAGTTTTTGAGTAATTGCAATTCAAATTTTTTTTAGTAAAACGGACGCCATTTTGTTAAAATTTAAATAAACGAGAGTTCCGACTTTAAAAATTAAGTCGAATTTGAATTGAATTTGATCATTAAAAATTATATTTTAAAATTATATTTTTTAATGAAATAAAATTACCGAAAATTGAAATTCGACTAATGATTAAAAAAAAAAAAATGAATAAAATAATATTTCATTTTTTAAATTAAGAATAATTTCAATTTTAAAGTTCCGAAATTGTTAAAAAAAATATATATAAATATATCTAAATATTTAGATTTGTAAATTAATTTACAACAAACCGAATTTTAAAAAAGAATAATAAACTTACTCTATAAATTTCCATTTTGATTTGAGCTTCCTTTGCAGGACCTTGAATTCCTCATTGAGTTTTCTTTCATTTTTTGAACTATCAAAAATAATTGTATTTATATTACTATCACCAGCACCGACCACAGAATTCATATTTAACATTTTAAAATTCTTATTTTCTAAATAATACTACTCTAATTCTCATTGTTTATTTATTAGTGTTTATATTTATTGACAACATGACTGAAAACGTGGAACTGATTAATGTTGTCATGGCAACGGCGTCAAATCAAATTCTCAATTGTTATTAGCTGAATCCAGAAATACAACGACCAATTAGAATTCACAAAAATATCCTAGTATTTTTAATCAAAATAATTAAATTTATACATTACTTTTCAGATAAATAAAAAGTAATATTTCTCATATTTACATTTTTTTGTTTATCTAATTCAGATTTATGTTTTTATTAAAGTATGTTTTTTAATACAACTTCTTTAAATTTTATTTAAACTCGGCAGGGGTGGTAACATAACGCGCAGAATAGAAAAAATAAATAACAAACAAACCAATGATTTATGGATTTAATATCAAACTATAATTAAAATTTACAAGATTTTAAAGTACTGTTTTTAATTTTTTGGTTCTGAAACAAACAATAGTGTACAAATTCTCAAGTTCTAATCTTTTTAATTCTATGAGTTTTATTTTTCTGGGGTTGGTAATCTGGACATGAAGCAACCAAAGCTTTCGATTTCCAAGATGGCGTTCTTATTGAAAAAGTGAACAGATGTGACACTTTAAAACATGTGACAGGAGTTTTGCGAGGCACTTTTTTCGTGTAAAAATCAGGCAAAACAATGGCATCACACGATAACGAATTAAAACGGCTGCTCAACAATCCGGCGAAAAATGCCGGAGAAGAAGGTTCGATGGCTCCGCCAATTTCTGTAAGTTTACACTATGCTTTTTTTCAGGTTATGTTAATCTGTCACTTTTATCAATATTGCCGTCAATTGAGTTATTTTTCTTAAAAATACAAAATAAACAAAATTTTACGCGGATTTGTTATAAACTGAAATAACCAAATAGATACGGGAAGTTATTAAAATGAAATGATGTAATATTGATTAAAATAGAAGCAAGTTTTTTTCTTCTTTTATGTTTGTTTATTTAAGTTTTTTTCTGTGTGCGTAGTTTAAATTATTAGCTTACATTTTTTTTCGAATTAAGCTTGTTTTTTGAGAGGAAAACTTTTAATTTGTTTTTAAATATTCAGGCAAATGTTCCAAGGCCAAGTACCTCGCAAAACCCACAGTCGGCGATGAATCCCATGACACCTGCACACAGTACAAAAGAAGTTGCCGAACCTTGTTTACAGTAAGTTATTTTTAAATTAAGTAAAGCACAATGATTGGTTATTTAGCAGGTCTGTTATTGATTTAAAACAATGGGAAATTTTTATTTAAATCATGATTTAAATAAAAAAAAACTTCACAATTCATCGGATGTCTAATACTCCATGTGGGTCAAATCACTGACTTTCAACCAAAGATTGTCGCTGACTTATTTTAAAAAATATTCAAATCTATATAATATGTTTTATTGAAGTATCTAAATTCAACTTCTGAAGTTGTTTTAGCTACATTTTTTATTTTTAGCCCTAAATTGTAATTACAGGAGCAAGTGTCAAGAAACGAAAATAATTGACTGTTAAAAACACTTCGACGAATAACTAGATTAATAGGCACCTGAAAAAAAAATTAAACAATAAATATTCACTTTAAACAAAATAGTTGAAAAATTAGAGGAATAACTGTTGGAAATAATTGCAAATTCAGGGTGTCTACTAACCGGGAATTTAAATTGAACGGGAAAAACCGGGAATTAACCAGGAATTTTCCGTCAAACCGTTAATTTTTTTTTCTGGGTTATACATGGATTGAATAAAAAAAAATATATATATATATATATGTATAATAAAATAAACATTTATTTAGGACAAGATTTATAATATTTTAGAATTAAAAAGAATTGCAAAAAATAATTTAAATTAAACAAAATAATTGCAAATTTTGCAAATTAATTTAAAAAAAAGAAATCAATTAAAAATTGGGAAAAGTAATTTAAACAATCATAAAAATGTTTTAAACATAAAGAAAATAATTTAAACTTGAGAAAAATAATCTTAAAAGTAAATTAAAACAAAATTGAATAATGAAAAATTAGAGAAAATAATTGAAAATTGAAAAAAACATGGTTAAAAATTGAGATAAACACATTAAAAATAAAATTTAAGAAAATAATTAAACAAATTACATAAAATATTTTAAATAAAGGAAAGTTAAACAAAATTTGAGATAATACTTGAAACTTTCAGAAGTTCATTGAAATAAAAGAAAATAATTAAAAATTAGAGAAAATAAATGAAAAAAGATAAAAATAATTTAAAATTGAACAGAACAAGTTTTAATTAAAGAGAAATAAGTAAAAACTTTTTGTCAATTATGAAAAAAACGAGAAAAAGAGCAAAAGTAATTGAAAATTGAAGAAAATAATATAAATAATGAAAGAATTGATAAGTCAGATAAATAGTTAACAATTTTTGAAATTATGAAACAAATTTAAAGAATATTGAAAATTGAAGGAAATAGATTTTGGAAAATAATTGAAAAATGTTTTTAAATTTTAAAACTTGACGAAAATAATTAAAATATGATACAAACAATGATAAGTTGTAAAAAATAAATGACATTTAAGTGTGATAATTGAAAAAACTACAGAATTTTTTTTAAATAGAGAAAAAATAATTTAAATTTGAAAAAAATACATGAAGATCTTAGAAATCAATTAAAAAAAAGAAAATAACTAAAAATTGGAGAAAAGAATTAAAGAAATAAGCTAAAAGTAATTGAAATTTACAATAATTAATAAATAAATTTTGAAATTATGAAAACGAATGAAAATAATTAAAAATTAAAGAAAACAATTGAAATTTTAGAAAAATTCTTAAAAATTTTAGAAAATGAGAATAACTAAAAATTAGAGAAAAGACTAGAAGAATGCTAAAAATAATTGAAATTTACGATAATTAATAAAATTTTTTGGAAATTATGAAAACAAATGAAAATAATTAAAAATGGAAGAAAATATTTGAATTTTGAGGAAAATACTTAAAAATCTTAGAAAATAATTTTAGAAAATAAGAATAATAATTAACAATCGAGAAAAATAATTGAAAAATGATAAAATTAATTCAAAATTGAAAATAATAATTAAAATATGCTGAAAATAATTTAAGATTCAGAAAGAAAATTAAATTATGATGAAAATAATTTAAATATGAAAAATTGAAAATATTCAATAAAATTTGAGAGAAATAACTGAAAAAATCATATAGTATATGTTTAGAAAAAAATAATAATTACAAAATTACTTAAAAAATTTTAAGTTAAGAGAATAATTAAAAAATTGCAGAAATAACGAAAATTTATGAGAATAATTGCAATATCGGATAAATAATTGATTTTTTAAAAGTAATGAAAAAATCATGAATATAATTATAAATTGATGAAAATCAAGAAAAATTGCAGAATTTATTTTTAAGCAAAAGAAAATAATTAAAAAATCGTTATATAATGGAAAATTTATGACAATAATTTAAATTTGAGATAATAACTGAAAATTAAGGAAATTAATTGCATGTGTATATATTTTAAACTTCTTCAAAAACCATAATAAATTTTTAAAGCATTTTTCGAAACTTTTTTTTTACACAATGACAATTAAAAACCAGCACAAAATAAAGTAACAGGGACTAACTTCACTTCAGTTTTTTAAACTTGGACAGAAAAAGATGAATAAATATTAATAATAACTAACTTCACTTCAGACTTTAAAACGTGGACAGAAAAAGATGAATAAATATAAATACATACTAACTAACTTCAGGAGTTTACGGAGATTATTATTATTTAATTTTTAATAATAACTTTATGCATTTTGAACCAATCTGATTATGCGTTTAAATATTGTGTAATTATGCACAATAGTTTATATAGTTATGGGCAATTCCATTGTGTCCTATTTCAGAAATTCACAATTATTTTATTCAACTGACAATTATTCTTTTTAATTCTTAATTATTCTCTTCAATTTTCAATTATTTTCTACAATTCTCAATTATTTTCTTCGGAATTATTTTCATTAATTTGAAATTATTTCTTCATTTCTCAATTATTTCCTTCGATTTTCTACTATTTTCTTCAATTGCCAATTATTTTCTTCAATTTTCAATTATTTTCATCAATTTCTAATTAATTTCTTTAATTCTGAAATATTTTCTACGATTTTCAATTATTTTAATCAATTTTTAATTATTTTCTTCAACTTTAAATTATTTTTTTCAATTGCCAATTATTTGATACATTTTTCAATTATTTTCATCAATTTTTAATTATTTTCTTCAGATCCCAATTATTTCCTTCAATTTTTTATTATTTAATTTAATAGTCAACAATTCTCGACTTTTTTCAAATATTTTTCCAATTATCATTTATTTATTTCACATCTCAATAACTCCTCCAATTTTCAATTATTTTCTTCTATAATCAATAATTCTTGGCTTTTATCAATATTTTTTTTTCGATTATCAATTATGATTTTGAAACTTCAATTCCAATCATCAATTATTCAACTATTTTCAGAAATTCACAATTATTTTATTCAACTGACAATTATTCTTTTCAATTCTCAATTATTTTCTTCAATTTCCAATTATTTTCTACAATTCTCAATTATTTTCTTCCATTTGGAATCATTTTAATTAATTTAAAATTATTTCTTCATTTCTCAATTATTTTCTTCGATTTTCTACTATTTTCTTTAATTGCCAATTATTTTCTTCAATTTTCAATTATTCTCATCAATTTCTAATTAATTTCTTTAATTCTGAAATATTTTCTACGATTTTCAATTATTTTAATCAATTTTTAATTATTTTCTTCAACTTTAAATTATTTTTTTCAATTGCCAATTATTTGATACATTTTTCAATTATTTACTTCAATTCTCAATTATTTTCTTCCATTTTGATTTATTTTCATTAATTTCAAATTATTTCACCATTTTTCATCAATTTTTAATTATTTTCTTCAGATCTCAATTATTTCCTTCAATTTTTAATTATTTAATTTAATATTACATAATTCTCGACTTTTATCAACTATTTTTTTCAATTATCATTTATTTATTTCACATCTCTATAATTCCTCCATTTTTCAATTATTTTCTTCTATTATCAATAATTCTCGGCTTTTTTCAATATTTTTTTTTCAATTATCAATTACGATTTTGAAACTTCAATTCAATTTAGCAATTATTATTCAACAATTTTCATAAAATCACATTTTCTTCAATTTTAAATTATTTTCTACAATTTTTAATTAATTTCTTCAAATTACAATTACATTCTTATGTATTCTTTATTGTTCTTTTGTTTATTATTTTATTCATTTATTTATTATTATTTATTTTTTTTATTGTTCTATTCTTTATTGTTTTCTTCAAATTCTATAATTCCTGGGTTGTTCAATTTCTTTTTTCTTCAATTATCACTTATTTTCTTCTACTTTCAATCCCATTCTTCAATTCTTGGATTATTTTCTTTAATTCTCAAAAATAATTTTCGACATTCAATTCCATTCTTTAATTTTCATTTTTTTTCAATATTTAATAACTCTAGGCTTTTTACAATGATTTTTTTTAATTCTCAATTACTTTCTTCAATTGCCAATTATTTTCTTAAATTTTAATTATTTTCTTCAGTTTCCAATTTTTTTTTCATTTTTCTTTCAATTTCTTAATTTCTTCTCAATTTTCTTCAGTATTTAACTATTCTCAACTTTTTTAAATTATGTTTTTCTTTTAATTTTTTTTTAAATTGATAATTTTCAAATTATTTTCATCAATTCGCAATTATTTCTGTCGATTTCTAAATTTTTCTGCTGTTTTCAAATATTGCCTTTAATTTTTAATTACTTTCTTCAATTTTCAATTATTTTCTTCAATTTTCAATTGTTTTCTTTAATTTTTAATTATTTTGTTCAATTTTCAATTGTTTGTTTCAATGTTCAGTAATCTCGACTTTTTTCAATTATCAGTTATTTATTTCATGTTTCAAAACCTCCTTCAATTTTCAATAATTTTCTTATATTTTCAATTTAATTGTTCAATTGTTCAATTATTTTTTTTAGTTCTCAATTAATTTCTTTAAATAACAATTCTATTCTTCAATTTTTAATGTTTTCTTCAATATTAAATAATTCCTGGCATTTTCCATTTTTTTTTTTTAATTATAAATTATTTTCTTCTTTTTTCAATCCAATTGTTCAGTAATTTTCTTTAATTCTCAATTATTGTATTCGAATTTTAATTTTATTTCTCAATTTTCAATTGTTTTTTTTTAATATTCAATAATATTAACAATTTTCAATTGTTTTTTTTTAATATTCAATAATTCTGTGTTTTTCTGATTTGAATTTCATTATTTCATTTCATTATTTCATTTTCAATTTATTTCTTCAATTTTGAATTATTAACTTAAATTTTAAATTATTTTTTTTTGATTTTCTGTCTAGTTGACCAATTTTCAATTATATTTTTTGAATTTAATAACCATTGTTCAATTTTTTAAATTATTAATTAACAGGAGACGTAAACAATCTTTTTCAATTATTGTTCAATTGTAGATTAATATTTACTTTTTTTTTTAATTTTGTTTCTAATTGTCAAATATCTTTGTCAATGTTCAATTATTTCTTTCCATTATTAATTTTTTCTTTTCATTATTAATTGTTCCTTTTTAAATTCTTAATTATTATTTTTTGTAAAGTTTAATATTTAATTCTTCAATTCGCAATTATTTTATGGACAACTAAAAAAAATAATTGTAAAAATTAACCAAGAAATATTAAATTAAAAGAAAATCATTGCAAATTGAAAAATTAAGAAAATTATAAGAATAATTGTTGGAAATAATTGCACGTTTAACAACTGGATTGAAAATCGAAAAAAATAATTGAATTGAAGAAAGCAATTAAAAATTGAAAACTAAAGAATAGTAATAAAAATTGAAGAATGGAATTAAAAATGAAAGAAAATAATTGAACAATTGTATTTAAAATTAAAGAACCTTAAGGACAATAATTGAAAAATATAATTGAAAAAGGCAATGATTTTTTAATATTAAAGAAAATAATTGAAAATTGAAAAGTGGAATTTAAATATAAAGAGAACCACTTAGAATTGAAGGAAATAGTTCTAGAATTAAATAATTGAATTGAAATTTTAAAATAATTTTTATGAGTGAAAAAAATAATTTACGAAATCCGAGAATTATTTAATGTTGAGGAATTAATTGAAAATCGGTAAAAATAATTGAAAATTATTTTTTGTACCAAAGGGCTTCAAGACGGTAAACATGTATATAAATAAATAAATAAATAAATAAAAATTAAAGAAAATCTTTGAGAACTGAAGAAAATAGTTAAAAATTAAAGTAATCAATTGGAAAATAAAGAATTAAATGTAAATTTCAAGAAAATAATTAATAATTAAAAGAAAAAATACAATATGACGAAAATAATTAAATATTGACGAAAATAATTTGCTATTAAAACAAATAATTAACAATTTAATAATAAAATTCGAAAAATGGTGAGAATAATCGGCATTTGGACAATAATTTTTTTTAAAATTAGTAAATAATCATAAAATTAAATGAGAATAATAAATTGTCAATTGAAAAATGATGAAATTAATGGAAAAAATTGTAGAAAATAAATGAAAATTAAATAAATCAATTGAAAATCAAAGAATGCAATTGAAAATTGAAGAAAATAATTAAAAATTAAAAAAAATATTTGAAGAAAATAAATAAAAGAAAAATCAGAAATTTTTAAGAGGAATACAACAAAGGCAAAAAATAACTAGGTTTAACAAATCAAATGTAAATATAAAAAATAAATAGAAACGAAAAATATTTAGATATTAAATAGGATAATTAGAAAATGAAGAAAAATTGCTACAAAGAAAAAATATTTCTTTGAAACGAATGAGTAATTGGTAATAAACATGCGTAGAAAATAAGAAAAATATCACCAGAAAATGACAATAATAACTATAAAATAAGAAAAAATTATTGTAAAGTTAAATAAAAATTTAAATATGAAAAAAGGATAACTGACATGTGAAAAAGTATTACTAAAAAGTAAATAGTTAAAAAATGAGAAAAAATTACTAGAAAGTGACAAAAAAAAGAATTTTTTTTTTTTAATAACTGTAAACGAATGAAAATTACCAGAATTTATTGGAAATAATTAGAAACTGATGAAAAATCACGAGAAAGTGTAAGACTGACAAAATTAAAGAAAATCATTTAGAAAAATATTGAAAAAAATTACTCGAATTTTTAGAAAAATTATTAAGTAAAACGGTAAATAGAAGTTGATTAAAAGTGGTTAGAAAATGAAAAAAATAAAAACAAAGAGAAGTTTTCAAAGATTAAAGATTTTAAAGATTTTAAGAATTTAAATTTTCGATTTTAAGAAAAAAAAACAAAAGTAAATAAAAAACTGTAAACTGTAGAAAAATTACTGTAAAATGAAAACATAACTAGAAATTAAAAAAATAATTAGGAAAGAAGAGGTGGCAAAGTTCTAAATAATAACCGCAAAGTGTAAAAAGTTACTATATATTAATAAAAACTACTAGAAGATATTTAAAATTAATTAGAAAATTAAGAAAAATTACTAGAAAGTAAAATAGTTACTAGAAATTGATTAAAAGTTACTAGTAACGGATGAGAAATTACTAAAAGGGTAGAATAGAATGACAAATTAAAAAAAGCAACACTATAATCTGGGGATTAAAAATTAAAAAATAAAAACATAACCAGAAGTTGAAGAAGATTATTAATTGAAGAAGAATTGTTTAAATTTATAAACATGACCAGAAGTTGGAAAAAAATCGTATTATAAAAAAGACAAAACTTGCAAAAATAACTCTAAAGGGTAGAAACTAACTATATGTTGGTGAAAATTACTAGAATATTTTGTAAAATAACTAGAAAATGTAGTAAAATTTATAGAAACTAAAATAATATTTAGAAATGGAATAAAAGTAACCAGATGAGAAAAATTACTTTAAATCGAGAACAGAATGACAAATTGAAAAAGCAAAACTATAAAATAAACTAAAATGTCAAATAATTCTGAAAAATGAAAATTATGACAATTAATAATTCGGTTTATAAAAATTATAGTAAATTGCAACTCGTTAATATAAAAATTAAGCTTAATTGTTATTTATCATAATTTATTATATTATTATCTGTTATATAATATTAAAATAAAGTCGCACATAAATTCCCTTTTAAAAATTGTTTCTAAACAAATGCTTTGTATTTCAGAAATGTTGTCTCGACCGTAAATTTGGGCACCGAATTGAATCTGACTTATATTAATACAAGAACAAGAAACTCAGAATATAATCCTCAACGTTTTACGGGATTAATTATGCGGATCCGCAATCCTAGAGCGACAGCTTTAATTTTTCGCTCCGGGAAATTGGTCTGCACTGGTGCCAGATGTGAGGAAGATTCTTTTCTCGCTGCAAGAAAATTTGCGAGAATCGTTCAGAAGCTAGGATTCCCTGTTAGTTTCATTCATTTGGATCGCCATCATTTTCTCCAAAACTCAATTGTCAGAATCTCCAAATAACCGAATTTTCTTTGTCAGAATTTTGAAATTTCCGAATCACCATTTGTCAGGACTTTTAACTTCTCGAATATCCATTTATCAGAATATTGAACTTTTCGAATCGCCATTTATTAGAACTTTTAACTTCCCAAATATCGATTTAACAAAACTTTTAATTTTGAAAAAAATTATAAAATCATAGAAATAATTGAAACTTTTTTAAATTAATTAAAAAAATAGTGAGAATAATTTAAAAAAAGTAAAATAATTGAGAAATAATAAAAGTAATTTTAAATTGGAAAAAGAATAAAAGCTTGAGATAAAGAACTGAATATTTAGGAAAATAATTGAAAAAGAATTAAAAATTTTTAGAAATAATTGCAAAAAGTAAAAATAATTCTAAAAAAATTAAAATTTAAGGAAAAAAAAGTTATAAAATTACAAATTATTGAAAAATTGAAGAGAATAATTGAAATTTCAGATAAATATTTTAAAATATTGGAAATTAATTATTTAATTAATTTATTTATTAGCCCGTATACGGGCTTACAATATATGCCCTTTCGTACAAAGTATTGAGTAAAAAAAAAAGAAAATAAAAAATATTGCATTAAATTTAAAAATAATTAACATACTTTGAAAGAAATTGTTAAACGATAAGTAATTGAAACTTTAAGAAAAGAATTTAAAGTCGCAACAAAATTGGAAATCAACATTATTAAAAAGAAAATACAATATTTAAAAATGATAAATAAGGTTCGTATTATTTACAACAATTTTAAACTATAAGAACTATTTTTAACTATGTCTGTCATTTTTAAATGATTGTATTTTCTTTTTAATTATGTTAATTATTTTTCAATTTTGTTGCAACTTTAAATGTTTTTCTTGAAGTTTTAATTACTTATGATTTTGCAATTTCTTTCCAAGTTTAATTATTATTTTTAAATTAATTTCCTATGTTTTCAAGCATTTATCTCAAATTTTAGTTACTTTCTTCATTTTTTCAATAATAATTTTATCACTTTTTTTTCTTAAATTTTAATTATTTTCTTCACTTTAAAATTATTTTAATCGTTTTGCAAATATTTCTTAAATTTTTTAATTCTTTTTCAATTATTTTCCTAAATATTCAGTTCTTTATCTCAAGTTTTAATTTTTTTTCCAATTTTAAATTACTTTTATTATTTTTCAATTATCTTACTTTTTTTTTAATTGTTCTCACTATTTTTAAATTAATTTTAAAAAGTTTTAATTATTTCTATGATTTTATAATTTTTTTCCTAAAATTACAATTACTTGTATCACTATTTTATCAATTACTTTTCCCAACTGTTAGTTAATTTTTAATTAATTTTCAACATGAAAACCATTTTTAAATTATGCTAATTTGTCATTTCGTATGAAAATTAAAATTTTGATTATTCTTCAATTTTTTAAATTATTTTGTTCTGTTGTCGATTATCCTCGACAACTTTCGAATTTCTTTTTCAATTGTCAATTATTTCCCTCATTTCTCAATTATTTTCTTTAATATTTAATTATTTTTGACATTTTGTAGTTTTTCTTTCAGTTATTAATTATTTTCTTCACATTTCAATGTAATTCTTAAATTTTCAAATAATTTCCTCCATTTTTAATTGTTTTCTTCAATTCTCAGTTATTTTCTTCATTTCTTTTTTCAATTATCAATTATTTTTTTGAAATTTTAATATAATTCTTCAATTTTCATTTATTTTTTAAAATTTTTCCTATAATTTTCTTCAGTTTTTAAGTCTCGCCATTTTTCGAACTTTTTTTTTACTTTTTTGTCATTTGTCAAGTATTATAGTCATTTAGTAATTTATCTTTTAATTATCAATTATTTTCCTACAATTTCAACTGAATTTTTTAATCTTCAACTTATAATATTTTCTCCAATTATTATTTTCGTCATTTTTCAATTATTTGTTTCAATTATTAATTATTTTTCACAATTTACAATTATTTCCTACAATTTTTTCAATTATTCTCTTAAAATTTTATAATTATTCTTTAATATTTTTCGATTTTTTTGTTGTTGTCTATTATTCTAGTCATTTTTCGAATTTTGTTTTCAATTGTCTATTATTTTCGTCATTTTTCAATTATTTCATTCAACTATTAATTTTTTTCCGCAATTGTCAATTATTTTCTCAAAATTTTAATTCAATTCCTTAATCTTGATTTTAATTCTTCAATTTTTAATTATTTACTTCACTTCTTAATTATTTTTTTCAATTCGAAATTGCAGTCTTCAGTTTTCAATTATTTTATTCAATATTTAATAATTCTCATCTTTTCTTAATTATCAATTATTTTTTCTGATTTTAATTTAATTCTTAAATTTTCAATTTATTTCTTCATTTTTTTATTATTTTCTTCTATATTCCAAAATTTTCTGCTTTTTAAATTACTTTTTTCAATTCTCAATTATATTCTTTAAATTTAATTTTCATTCTTTAATTTTCAATTTTTTTCGATTTTCGATTCAGTTGTTCAATTTGTAATTATTTCCACCAATTATTCCTATAAATTTTTCGAATTTTGTTTTTAGTTGTCAATTTTTTTTGTCATTTTTCAGATATTTTCTTCAATTTTTCAATTATTCTTGTCATTTTTCAATTATTTCTTACAATTATTAACAATTTTCTTCAATTTTCAATTGCTTCCAGAAACAATTTACAATTTATGAGAAATAGAGATTCAGATAGTTAAATTTTCTGATAAATGGATATTCGGGAAGTTAAAAATTCTGACAAATGGTGATTCGGAAAGTTCATTATTCTGATAAATAAATTTTTGTCATTTGGAGATTCTGTCAATCAAGTTTTGGAAAAAATGATAACGACCCATTCATTTTTTTAAAAAATAGTTTATCAATTGAGAGGAAAATCTTATTTAATTTTCTGAAAATGCGTTTTGACAGGCCAAGTTTCTCAACTTCAAGATCCAAAATATTGTCGCCACTTCGGATTTGAAGTTCCCGATCAAATTAGATAATCTCAATCACATGCATGGTCAATTTTCAAGCTACGAGCCCGAACTTTATCCTGGATTAATCTATCGAATGGTTATGCCAAGAGTTGTGCTTCTCATTTTTGTGAATGGAAAAATCGTTTTGACTGGTGAGTTTTAAGTTACTTATGTTCTTTTTTAATTCAAGATTTTACAACGTGTCAAATATTTTACTAAAAGTGAGAATAATTTTATTTTCAGGGGCAAAAAATCGAAGTGATCTTCACGACGCCTTAACGAACATTTACCCAATTTTGAAGAGCTTTAGAAAGCTGTAAAGCTTTACAATCCTGAGATTTAGATTTTTTATTTCTCGATTAATTTAGTTAATTTGGTATTGTCTTGAGTTCGATTAAGTAATCGATATGTATATATATATGATTTACTCAAAATTGGATTCTTTCAAAAAGGACTGACTTTGAATATAGATATTTTATTTAGTCTTGTTTTTTATTCTGTTAAATATTTGAAAACTTAATTTTCAAACTCGACCCTTTTGAAAGAATCTTTAAAAATGAGCATAAAATTTCGAAATAATGCTGGATTCGTAAATCTAATTATTTTGCTGAATTCCATAAGAATGTTTAATATTATTTATTTTAATTATTTTACAAAATTTAATGCAAATTTTCTATTAAAATAGTTTTGTTTCAAGTATGATCTGGTTTTTTACAGAAATGAAAAGTCTTTTTATTCAAAATATTGTTATGTATTTTTCAACTCTTTCACAAATTTTTGTACCAATGGAAAAAATAAATTTCAGTAAACAAACGCTATGTTTAGTTTTTTTTAAATTGAATACAGGTTCAGGTGATTTTCAAAATATTTTACGTCGATACAACTTATTAGGGGTAAAATTTAGTGAAACCTGGATTTTTTAATTTTAAAGAATTTTAATCTTTTTGGGATTAATGTAACTAATTAAAGTCCACATTAGTTTGGGAAGCCGACATTTTAAATAAAATTCAATTGACAGAATGTGCAATAAATCGAAAATTATTTATCCAAATATTTAAATTTCCTAAACTTAATTTATTAGAATATTCAATTTTTCGAAAAATTGAAGAGAATAATTTTAAATTGAACAGAAATAATTAAAAACTTTTGTGAAATTACGAAAAAGAACGAAAGTAATTAAAAATTGAACTCTCAGACAAATAGTTTAAAATTTTTGAAATTGTAAAAGAAATGAAAAAAATTGAAAATTAAAGGGTATAAATTTTGGAAAATCATAAAAAAATTATTTTACAATTTGAAACTTGAAGAAGATAATCGAAATATGATACCAACAATGATAAGTTGTAAAAAATAAATCACATTTGAGTGAAATAATTGAAAAAATTACAGAATTTTGTTTAAAAAAAGAAAAAAAATTGAAATTTGTTAAATACATGAAAATCTTAAAAATCAATTGAAAAAAATAAGAATAACTAAATATTGGAGATAAGAATTGAGGAAAACTAAAAATAAATGAAATTTACGATAATTCATAAAAAAATTTGGAAATTATGAAAACAAATTGAAGAAAATAATTAACATTTTAGAAAAATACTTAAATTTTTTTAAAAATGACAATAATAATAATTAACAATTGTGGAAAATAATTGAAAAATGATGAAATCAATTCAAAATTGAAAAAAATTATTGAAATATGTTGAAAATAATTTAAGATTGAAAACAATAATTGAAATTTGATGAAAACAATTTAATTTATTTAAGTTAAAACAATTATAGCAAAATTATTAAATTTTTTCATGGAGTTTCAAAGATTTTAATTTTTGAAGTCGAAACTCTCGTTTATTTAAAATTTAAGAAAAAAAAACCTTTTAAGTGTAATAACTTTTTAAATAATTGGGATATTTTATTCTTTTTGTACGACCTGAAAGAGTTGTTAGTCCTCTTTAAAAATCCATTACGAAATTTTGAAAAATGTTCTACAATAGCAAAATGGCGGCCGTTTTTCTAAAAAATTTTGTATTGCATTTACTAAAAATCTCCATCGTTTTTTTGGTTGAAATTTTTTTTGTAAATTGTTTTCATAGTAAAGATTATTTTCTATAAGAATTTAACTTGTGTCCGATTTTCGTAAAAGAGAAAAAAAAATATTTTAAAATTTTTTAAAGGAAAATTTCATTTTTCTCAAAAAATACACTAGTTAAAAAAAAATTTCCTAAATAAAAGTTGTTCCTCTTCAAAAAATATAAAAAAGTTTTTCTTGATATTTTTCTCTATTTCTCGTTTTTTCAGCAAATTTCGTCAAAATTCGATAAAAAGCTTATTTTTAGAAAACTTTTCAGTGTTTTTCGGTGAGAATAAGCAAATAATTTTTAGAACACGTATAATTTATCAGAAGCGTTTATATCTTAAACATATCACATTTTTAGTTTAATTGAATTCTTTATATATATTTTTAAACTCTTTTCATTAAAAAATTTAAATTAAGAAGTAGTTTTTTAGCTGAATAAAAATATTATTTAAGTTCATTTCATCAAATTTTGAAATATCAAGTTTCACATTTCTAAACAAAAATTATATTTGGTCAAAATTTGTTGTCAAATAATAAGTATTTAACATTTTATGTTTTTTCTTTGATTCTAGTGGAAATATGTAATTTTTATCCAATTTTGAAAAATAATAGTTCATTTTTCTCTTTAAAACGTTATTTATAATAATATTTGTTGGCTTTTGTCAAATAATATTGTGTTTCTGATAAATTACATTTTTTCTGACGAAATTTGTTGAAAAAACAAGAAATAGAGAAAAATATCAAGAAAAACTTTTTTTATACTTTTTGAAGAGGAACAACTTTTATTTAGGAAATTTTTTTATAACTAGTGTATTTTTTAAGAAAAATGAGATTTTCCTTTAAAAAGTTAAAAAAGAATTTTTTTCTCTTTTACGAAAATCGGGCACAAGTTAAATTTTTATGGAAAATAATCTTTACTATGATAACAATTTCCAAAAAAAATTTTCAACCAAAAAAACGATGGAGTTTTTGAGTCCCTAATCGCAATTCAAATGTTTTTAGTAAAACGGATGCCATTTCGTTATTTTAGAACATTTTTAAAAATTTTCAATGGATTTTTAATGAGGACTAATAACTCTTTTAGATCTTAAAACAGAATAAGATATTCCAATTATTTAAATATAATTATATGGTTTTTTTCCTAAATTTGAAATAAACGAGAGTTCCGCCTTTAAAAATTAAAATCTTTATAACTTCTTGAAAAATTTCTTTTTAGCCAAACAAAAAAATACGTGTCGTCTAAAATTCTTTGAAAAATAACTTTCTGGAGATAAAATTGATTTGTAGTTTCGACGATGTCCAGCCTGCCTGAATTGAAAAAAAAAAGTTTTTGCATCAAAGTATCTTTCTTCGGAGTGCAAACTTCTTTTGAAGTTCTACTAACAGTGGGACCAGTAAAAAATTATTCAAAATTAGACTTTCACGCAGAATTTACGGACTTTACAGACTAATATTGTAAAATTTACGGAGTTTACGGAATATCTACAAAATTACGGACTTTTACAGACTTTGGACAAAATTACAGACTCTTACGGAAAATACAGACCTAGTTCGCGCCCTGCTTAAAGCCTAGGAATTAAGCTAAATGCCGGATTATTCTACTTGCCTACTACCAAGCGACATATATATGGGTCTTTACATGTCAAAAAAAAGTAAATCTTCAAGTGGTCCTTCAATTTTAGTTCTTTTCAGCAAAATTATAGTTCTATACTAGAAGTAATTCGACCCCAAAGGATTTTTCAAAATATTGAAAATTGTGAGAGTTATAGCAGTTTGAACTTTGATGGTACTTATTTTTCATTTATCTAAAACTTTATTATTATTAAATCCATTTTAATAAATCCAACGCCAATTATCAGGGAATACTGTGTATTTTATGTTAATTGTAGACCAAAAATTAAATTTTTTAATTTGGACCAGAAAAAAGTGAAAATAAAAATTTATTTGCATTTTTGATCAATTTTGACCCTTTTTACTTTATTTATTAAAACACAATATTATTCCTTATTCTTTCATCTTAAGTTTCAAAAAAGAAAAATCTTGGAGACTTGATTACATCCTGAGATATCAGCATTTTTAGAAAATTAAATTCCTCTAATTCATAGAGAAACAGTGTTGAAGTTTGCATCACATTCATTTGTTTTTTATTGAAATATTTTTTGACTCTTTATTCATGACATTATAAGGTAAAATTAGAATGATTTTAAATTTTGAAAATTTTTTATTTTTGATATTTGTTATTACACTTACTACAATCAATTGCGAAATTAGATATACATATGTAAATGCATTTCTCTTCCCTAATAGCACTGAACGTTATTTAACTTCCAGACAACGTTACATTGTAACATTCTTAATGTTAATTTGTAACATTGTTAGACGTTAATTTAATGTTAAAATGTCCGAGGTAAAATAACGTTCTCTCGAAACGTCATAGAACGTTATTTTAGAACGTTCAATAGACATTCAAAAAATCGCAGAACGGGTTGCGGAAAAAATTAAAAATGGTTTTATCTTTATTATTCAATGTTGATTATATGATTGCTTCTATAGAACAGTGGATACTAAAATCAACTGCGCAGCTCTAATTGCGATAGAAAACTACTGCCCAATTAGCACGCAAGCTTGCAGCAAGCTTGCTGCAAGTAGTGAAATGTTCTGCAAGCTTACCTCGAAAGTTTGCGGCAAGCTTCCCATGCAAGTTTCTGGCAAGTTTCCTGCAAGCTTGCATTAAGCATCCTCTGAAAGATTTGTGCAAACTTGATTTGTGGGATTTCCGTAATCTGTCGCCGCAAAATTCCTAAAAATTTATTACGTAAGAATTTAGTTAAAAAAAAAAGTGTAACAGATTATAAATTCTTTATAAACATACCACCTAAGCTTTATGTGTAATTATTTTACTAAATTCTTACGTAATAAATTTTTAGGAATTTTGCGGCGAAAGATTACGGAAATTCCACAAATCAAGTTTGCACAAATCTTTCAGAGGATGCCTAATGCAAGCTTGCAGGAAACTTGCCAGAAACTTGCACGGCAAGCTTGCATGGGAAGCTTACAGCAAGCTTGCATTGTGCGGACATTTCACTACTTGCATCAAGCTTGCGTGCTAATTAGGTGCGCACGATATTAACATTATTAATTTTTTAGAGAGTTTTCAATGTCCATTTAAAGTCCTGAGATAACTTTATACAACGTTCCGATGAACGTTAGTTTACCCCGGACATTTTAACGTTAAATTAACGTTAAGTGCTATTAGGGTTACCCAGTAAGAAGAGAGTAATTAAAAAATATTAAAAAATTTTAATATTTTTGAATACGTTTTCTGTCCAATACATTTGTATCCGGTGATAGCACCTACTTTTACACGATAATCAAACCTTATGAATATGGGTTGAAAAAATTTGTCAATCCAAGTGAATCCCTTTATAATGGAAAAAAAATAAAATGAATATTTTTTAATGTCTGCAGTTCAGGTTATTGAATACAAATGAATCCCTTTATAATGAAAAAATAAACTAGTTATTTTTAAATACCCACACGTCAGATTATTCAATCTGAATAAATATTTTTATAATAAAAATGCAATTAAAATAAAATGAAAATTTATCCGAATGAATACCCTTATAATTGAAAAATATAAAATGAACATTTTAAATACTCACGATTCAGTTTTATTTAATCAAAATAAATACCCTTATAATGAAAAAAATGAAATTTTAATATTTGAATGCACATAGTTCAGATGATTCAATCCAAATTAATCTCTTTATAATTTAAATAAATAAAACCAAATCCATTGTTCTAAATACTCATCTCTTTAAAAATAAATCAGTGAAAAGTCACTGAAGAAATTCAAATTAGTATAAATTTCTACTAATTTTGTTAAATTCTTTACTAAAGTTTTAGTGAAAATTGACTAAAAATTAGTAGAAACTTACACTAATTCGAATTAGTGACCGTTTTTCACTAATTCAGATTAAAAGAGCACATTTGAAATCCCTGTAAGGTGTAAACAAAGAACAAAGAAGTAACAAAGAATTTCAATTTTTGAAATTAATTTCATTAATTTCGATTTATAGGGTTATAAACAACTCCCATAAATGGGGGGTATTTATACACAATTTATGTAATTATTAATTTATAACTAATATCCAAATAAACCTAGCGAGTTGTAGTCTTTTCTGACTTGACTATTTTTTTATATTTTAAAACAATAACTTGTTCAGTAAAATTAACCACAACAACCAATTGCAATTGTTATAAACAAATTATTGTTAATAATGTTTAATTACTCACAAATTCACCTGGAAAGACACAAGTTTTTCCTAATTTTACAAATTAATGGCCTATGGTTAAAAAAATAAAAATTATCGACTGTCAATTATTATTTACTAGCAACATTAATGCGCGCTCAAGCGCGCGACAACCTTTGCATTATTGGTCATTTAAAAACATAAATTTTTGCAAATTCAAATAATGAAACTTACGAAATTGAAGAATATATTTGAAAAATGACAAAAATACATTGACATTTGAAAACGAATTTCGAAAAATAGCTACATAATTACACAATTGAAAAGAATAGTTTAAAAAATTTAACAATAAATTTTAATTTTAAACAAAATAGTTGAAAAATTATAGGAAGAACTGTTGGAAATACCTAATTGTAAATTGAACAACTGTATTGAAAATCGATAAAAATAATTGAAATTTAAGAAAATAATAAAAATGGAGGAAATAAATTGAAAATTTGAAAAAAACAATTGATAATAAACAACAAAATTACAAAATGACAAAAATAATTGACAATTGAAAACAAAATTCAAAAGATGGCTAGATTAATACACAACCGATCAAAATAACTTAAAAAATCGAAGAATAGTTATAAAATTTTAAGATCATAATTGAAAATTGAAAAGTTGTAGGAAATAAATGAAAACTGCGGAAAATGATTAATAATATTGAAGGAAATAGTAAAAAAATGACGAAAATAATTGTCAATTGAAAACAAAATTCGAAAAATAACTAGATTAATAGACAACTGAAAAAATAATTGAAAAAATTAAACAAGAAATATTAAATTTAAAGAAAATAATTGCAAATTGACAAATTAAGAAAATTACATGAATAATTGCAATTTTAAAACAATTTTTATGAGTGTACAAAATAATTGAAAAAGTCCAAGAATTATAGGAAATTGTGGAATTAATTGAAAATCGATAAAAATAATTTAAAATTAAAGAAAATATTTGAGAATTGAAAAAAATAATTAAAAATTGAAGAAATAAATTGAAAATTAAAGAATCGAGGAAATAAATTGAGAATTGAAGAAATACATCGAAAATTTAAGAATTAAATTAAAATTTTAAAAAATAATAATTGATAACTAAAAAAAAATTACAACTGAAGATTGGAAATAAAAATTGAAGAATGGCATTAAAAATTAAAGAACATAATTGAATAATTGTATTTAAAATTAAAGAAACTTAATGATATCGAACAAAATAATAGAAAAAAAGCGATAATTTTTTAATATTAAAGAAAATAACTGAAAATTGAAAAGTGGAATTTAAATTTGAAGAAAATAACTGAGAAATGAAGAATTCTAGAATTGAATAATTGATTTGCAATTTTAAAACAATTTTTATGAGTGTACAAAATAATTGAAAAAGTCCAAGAATTATAGGAAATTGTGGAATTAATTGAAAATCGATAAAAATAATTTAAAATTAAAGAAAATATTTGAGAATTGAAAAAAATAATTAAAAATTGAAGAAATAAATTGAAAATTAAAGAATCGAGGAAATAAATTGAGAATTGAAGAAATACATCAAAAATTTAAGGATTAAATTAAAATTTTAAAAAATAATAATTGATAACTGAAAAAAAATTACAACTGAAGATTGGAAATAAAAATTGAAGAATGGCATTAAAAATTAAAGAACATAATTGAATAATTGTATTTAAAATTAAAGAAACTTAATGATATCGAACAAAATAATAGAAAAAAAGCGATAATTTTTTAATATTAAAGAAAATAACTGAAAATTGAAAAGTGGAATTTAAATTTGAAGAAAATAACTGAGAAATGAAGAATTCTAGAATTGAATAATTGATTTGCAATTTTAAAACAATTTTTATGAGTGTAAAAAATAATTGAAAAAGTCCAAGAATTATAGGAAATTGTGGAATTAATTGAAAATCGATCAAAATAGTTAAAAATTAAAGAAAATATTTGAGAATTAAAGAAAATAATTAAAAATTGAAGAAATAAATTGAAAATTAAAGAATCGAGGAAATAAATTGAGAATTGAAGAAATACATCGAAAATTTAAGGATTAAATTAAAATTTTAAAAAATAATAATTGATAACTGAAAAAAAATTACAACTGAAGATTGGAAATAAAAATTGAAGAATGGCATTAAAAATTAAAGAACATAATTGAATAATTGTATTTAAAATTAAAGAAACTTAATGATATCGAACAAAATAATAGAAAAAAACGATAATTTTTTAATATTAAAGAAAATAACTGAAAATTGAAAAGTGGAATTTAAATTTGAAGAAAATAACTGAGAAATGAAGAATTCTAGAATTGAATAATTGATTTGCAATTTTGAAACAATTTTTATGAGTGTAAAAAATAATTGAAAAAGTCCGGGAATTATTGGAAATTGAAGAATTAATTGAAAATCGATCAAAATAGTTAAAAATTAAAGAAAATATTTGAGAATTAAAGAAAATAATTAAAAATTGAAGAAATAAATTGAAAATTAAAGAATTAAATGGAAATTTCAATAAAATAATTGATAATTAAGAGAAAGATTACAATATGATGAAAATAATTAACTATTAAATATTATAACTATTGCTAATAATTTGTGGTGTAAAAAACGAAAATAATATATACCTGAAATTTACATAGTAATAGTATCCATTTTTCTATCCAGAAAATCTGGCAGTCCATATAGCACTTTCACAACCGTTTTTATAGTTTTTATAATGAAAACCGAAAAAAATTGTGTCAGTATATTTTAATTTTTAGTTTTGAATGAGCGTTTTTGGTACGTGTTGACCGGATCAAAATTTAACGAAAACTGAGTTTACAAAGAAAGTGACAGTTGAGATGAAACACATGTTAAAAGTCATAAAAGGATCAAGCGAGGGTTCAAAAAAAGTTTCAGTTGTCTCGATAGGGAAAAAAAACTTGTTTGTGTGGGTGCATTGTTGAAGGGGTCAAGATTTTAGAGACCTCGGGAAACATTTTTGTGACGATGTAAATGAAAATATTCGTGAAAATATAAACAGAAATATTGCTGAGATTAAAACTATAAAATTGATTGGTAAAAAACAGAAAAGTTGTTACTGTCATTACGTTCGTTAACTGCTGTTGTATCCGTTAATTCATTTCAAGGATCATACGTTTTTTATAATTTCCCGTTCTGTCTAAAATTTTTGCCTCAATTTTTACTTTATTAAAATAGAAAGTATGGTCCTTAAAACAGGCAGTCCATTAATTAGGTGGTTCATAAACATCATCTTTGTGTTATTTTATTCTCAGGTTTAGGTTGAAGAATGATGTTGACTGACCATACATCGAGACATACATTGAAGTTGTGTTTTTCTTTTAAAAATTACACACTGTCAATAACAGATTTCAAAAAAGTTTTTTTTAATAAAGTCTAAAAAAAAATTTAATTACTTTCTCTCTAAATCTGAATTCGTGTTTTTCTATTAATGAATTATTGAAAAGTGGAAAAATTAATAAAAAATTAGTAAAATTAGTAATAATAAAATTTTACTAATTTTTTTAGTAGAAAACTACTAATTTTTAATAAAAAATTACTAATTGAAATATTACGAAACTACTAATTGAAATGTTAAAGTTTCACTTCTTCAATTAGTAGTTTTCTACTAAAAAATTAGTAAAATTATTACTATTTAATAGTAGCTCACCTTTCACTAATTCAATAGTAGAAAACCACTAATTCAGATTTAAAAAGCTTCAAAAGATGATTAATTTAAATTCTTTACAAATGTATTCAAGAATAATATTTAAGTAAAAAAAAATTTTATTGATGAACACTTTTAAGAAACTTTCATCAACGTCTTAATAAATTATAAAGATCACTAAAAATTATCTTCAAATTTACGTATTTTTCGCTTTTTAACCCACAATTAAGGTATTTCTCTTGCAGTTATATACTTGAAAAAATCGTTTTTTATGGATTTTCTTTAAATTGTGAGAAAACGTTATTTTATATGTGCCTTCTATCTGGTTAAGATTTCAGGACCCTTTATACCGTCTAAAATTTGAGATATTCTTGTTCGAAATTTCAATTTTACATGCAAAATGATAAAAAATTGAAATTTCGAACAAGAATATCTCAAATTTTAGATGGTAAAGGGTCCTGAAATCTTAATCAGATAGAAGGCACATATAAAATAACATTTCTCACAATTTAAAGAAAATCCATTAATCCATAGAAAATCGATTTTTTCAAGTATTTATAACTGGAAGAGTTTTTGCGCCGAAGACGCATTATAAATGAGTTCATCTGAAATAAATAAAAATTTATCAAATATTAAGTTTCAATCACATGTAGAGATGAAATGAATTGTCGGTATTTAAAAATATTAGTTTTATTTTAATTTCAATTTTATTATAGAGAGATTTATTTGTATTGAATAATCTAAGCTGTAGGTATTAAAACAAATTTATATCATTTTTTTAATTATAAAAGGTTTCAATTGGATTAATTAAATCTGAACTGTAGGTCTTCAAAAATATTGATTTTTCAGAAATTTTAATTTCATTATAAAGGGATTCATTTGTATTGAATAACCTGAACTGCGGACATTAAAAAATATTCATTTTATTTTCTGTATTTATAAAGGGATTAATTTGGATTGACAAATATTTGAACCCATATTAATAAGGATTGATTTGCGGATAAAAGTAGGTGTTATCACCAGATACAAATGTATTGGACAGAAAACGTATTAAAAAAGATTACATAATTTGACTTTTTCTTCGAAAATCATAAAATTCCAATCTTTTTCAATTTCCTCCTTCTTACTGGGTAGTTCACTATGTACTATTTTGATAATTATACATTTCATGTAAAGATTATTTCAAAAATATATTGTAAAAATTGTAAATTACTTTGAAAGGCTATTCAGTTATGCGAAGTTTATGGTGTGGCATACTTTCTTCATCGGCTTCTGTTTTTCGCTTGGTAACAGGTCGAGATGTACAAATGTGTTGTGGTTTTTTGAAGACTCCATCTGGGACAATAGTGCAAAGTAGATTAGGTTCGCAGTGTTTGTTCAATTTGCTCTTATCTTTTCTTGTCACGAATTTAACATTCTTAAAATCTGATGTATTGTATCTTTCTTTTGAAGAACTATTACGTTTATTAAATACCATAGTTGTAACGATCATATCATCACTGCCCTTTCTTAAAAGAGACAATTTTTCAAGCGCTTTAGTACGTAAAGTTGATGATATATTTTGCTCAAAGCGAAATTTCTGAAATAAATGTCAAATAATGATGAAATTATTTTATTATTATTTATTTATTATTATTATTACTAGCAAAATATGGCTAGAACGACGTGATGACTTATTTATTTATTTGAATTTAAAAAAACAGTTATTTATCCAAATATTTATAATTAGTAAAAACTATTAGGATTATTTAGCAAGATGTAGGTCTACAGTAAAAAATATTTAATTTCACTTTCGAAAAATGGAATATTATTATTAACCACTTCGGCGGTATGATGCCAATTTTATCCTTCAAATTCAGAGCCGTAACTTAAGTTTTTCGCGCCCGGTGCGAGATAAATATTTTTGCGCCCCCCCCCCCCACCCCCTCCCTATATTATTTAGAAAAATAGAAGTTAAAAAATATGTTTAAGCAGTGACAGAGACTTGTAAATTTTTGCCTTCTGCACACTTAATATTGAGCGGTGGAGGGAGGGGGGAAGAGAAAAAAAACAATATTAAATTAAAGAGTTTCTTAATTACCGTAATTATTTTAAAGCAAAAGTTGACAATTTATTTCATTTCCAGTAAATTTTCGGAATTAATAAAAAAATAATCAAAATAATATAAAATTTGTGAAAATCATTACAAATTAAAAAAAATAAAATAAAAATTAACGAACTTGATTGAAATTTGAGAAAAAAAAATTGAAAAATGATTAAAACATTGAAAAGTGTACACAATAACTTAGATTTGACATAATAAATGAAAATTTGGGATATAAATTGAAAAAAAATTAATATATCTAATATTAAATGGTCAAAATAAATGCAAAAAGATAAAAGAAAATTAAAATTGAAAAAACTAATTGAAAAATCAGATAAATAATTGAAAATTTAAGAATTCAATTGAAGAATGAAATTTGTGAATAACTAAAATTTGAAGAAATTGATTGCAAATGATAACAATAATAATTGAAAATTGAAGAAACATTTTAAAATATGAGAAAAATATTTTAAAATATAAAAAACTAATTGAAGAATAATAAAAGTAATAAAAAATCCGAGAAAATATTTGCAAAGTACTAAAAATAATGAAAAATTGAAGACAATAATTTTAGTTTGTTAAAAATAATTGAAAAAATTACAACATATAGTTATAATAAATGAAAATTATTGCAGAATAATAAAAATAATTGTGAATTGAAAAAATAATTAAGATTTGAGATAAATAATCAAAAAAAGTTAGAGAATTTATTAAAAAATAATTGGAAAAGACAAAAACTAATTTAAAAATGAAAAAAAAGATTGAAAATTGAAGAATTTAATAAAAATTTGTGAAAAAGTAATTGTAAAAATTACAGAATTTATTTGAAATAAGCAAGACTACTTGAAAATGATAAAAATAATTGGAAACTAAAGTTAATTATGGAAATTTAAGAACACAAATTGAGAAAATTACGAAATTTATTTGATGTAAAAGAAAATGATTCAAAATCCAAGAACATCATTGAAATACTTGAAAAATACAAAAAAAAACTCATATATTTTGTAAAAATAATTGAAAAATGACAAATGAAATTGAAAGTTAATTAATAAATAATGAAACTAATTTGACATTGAAGGAAATAATTTAAACTGAAAAAGTTTTATTTGAAAAAGTAAAAGAAATAATTAAAACTTGCAGAAATTTGGAATTTAAAAATTAGGGGAAAAATTGAAAAATAATGAGAATAATTGAAGAAAATGTTTTAAAAATGATAAAAATAGTTGAAATTTGTAGATATTAATTACAATAATAAAAAAATAATTTTAAAAAATACAGAATATTTGTAAAGAAAAAGTATTACAAAAAGATTTCAAGAATTTTAAATTCAGGATAATAATTACAAAATTATAGAAATAATCGAAAAATTAAAGAAAATTAAAAATTCAGATGTATTATTGAAATTTTCGGAATTAATCAACAAAGAATCAAAATAATATAAAAACTGTGAAGATAATGCAAATGAAAAAGAAATAATTAAAAAATGACGAAGTATTTGAAATTTGAGAAAAAAAATTGAAGAATGATTAAAACATGGAAAAGTGGATGTAATAACTTAAATTTCAGATAAGAAGTGAAAATTTAGGAAATTTTTTGAAAAATAATTAATCTATTTAATTAAAAGGTCGAGAAAATAATTGCAAAAATATAAAAGAAAATAAAAATTGAAAAAAATAATTGAAAAATGACATAAATAATTGTAAATTTAGGAATTTAATTGAGGAATGAAATTTCAGAATTACTAAAATTTAAAGAAATTGATTGCAAAATGATAAAAATAATAATTTAAAATTAAAGAATATTATTAAAATTTTAGAATAATATTTTAAAATCTAAAAAAATAATTGAAGAATAATAAAAATAATAAAAAATCCGAGAAAATATTTGCAAAGTAACAAAAATAATGAAAAATTGAAGACAATAATTTTAGTTTTTTAAAAATATTTGAAAAAATTCCAATATATAGTTATAAATAATAAAAGATGATAATTGGAAATTGAAAAAATAACTAGAATTTGAGATAAATAATAAAAAAAAAATCGAAAATAAACCAAAAAATAGTTTAAAAAGACAAAAATTAATTAAAAAATAAATTTAATACAAAAATAATTGATAGAAATGATTGTTAATTGAAGAAAATAATAAACAGTTATAAATAATGATTGAAAGAATTACAGAATATATCTGAGATAATAAGACTACAATTACAATTATAGGTATATTATAATTCATCGAACTTCAATTAATTTAAAATTTGATTGATTAAAAATTTAATTAATCTTCGCTTTGAGAATAATTAATTTAAAATTATTCAAAATTTTCTTCAATTTTTAACAATTATTTAGTATTATGATTTCAATTATAAATTCAATTTCTGCAAGTTTCAAATATTTTCTTTAAATTTTTCAAATAAATAAATTAATTAAATTTTTACTTAAAAACTAAATTTTACTAAATGAACGAATTATTTCCTTCCTATTAATAATTTTTATATTTATTGATTTTAAAAGTTTCATTAAAGTGATGTTTTAAATACAGTAAATAAACACTTTTTGTCTAATAAAGTACTTACAGTTAGTAACATTTATAATAATCAACTTCGAACTGTCTAAAAGAAGTAATCTAATTTTTTGGTTTCATAATTTTTTTTATTAAAAAAAATATGTATAAAAAATGTTGCGTCCCACCAAGTTTGCGACCCCTTATTTATATGAAGTAGGAGCCTGTGCCCTTAAGAACATGTTTAATGTTAAAACTTTTTTTAGCATGGAACATGAAACGGAAAACTTAGTTGAGGATATGGAGGTAAACGAAGACCGGGTAGAGGCTCTGCCATCTACTTCTGGTCACGTCGGTCTTCCCAAGACTGCTCGGACTGGTGAGCAAGAACTCTTTAAGGAAAACGTCGCCCAACAATTGGAGGACATTCCTGAGTTCTTCGACACGATAAGGAAGGGCATTGGGAAACGAAAGAATATTAAAAAGGAGGTCCAAGAGGCAATTAAAGCTCTCGAGGCAGCCTTCGATATAATCCGCAGAAATTTGCGGTTTATTGAAGTGCAGGCCCCAACGTCTGCAAAGGCGACCTCGTTGAGTGCGAGCTTGGAAAAGCAGAGCGAAGATAAGAAGCGGCCCCGTAACGAAGGTGATAATTTACCTACGTTATCTACAAGGGAAACCAAGAGAAGGGCCCCCTTACCAAGGCGTACGCTTCCCCTGACGAAGTCAGACACGCCCTCTAAGACTGGCGAGGCAGCCAAGAATGCCGAAGGCCTTCAGTCTCAGAGGACCTATGCGCAGGTCCTTTTAGGAGCAGAAATGGCCGCTGGACCCTCTGGAATTCAGCCTCCACAGCCCCCAGATGGAAAAGATGAAGAAGGCTTTGAGCGTTACAAGGCCAAAAAGAAAGAGGCTCGCATGCGCTACAAAGCGAATAAAGAGAGGAAGCAAGCCGAGAAGGCTCGGAAAGAAAAAGCTCCTGCTCAAAGGCTTCGGCATACAGAGGCCGTCAGGATTTCGGCAAAGGATCCCAATTCCTACGCCGAGATCCTGAAAGACCTGAAGAAGACCCTGAAGCCAGAAGACTCAGGGGCAGAGGTTTTGAGGACACGGAGAACACTCAATAACGAGTTTCTCATTGTCCTCAAAAAAGGAGGTAACACGTCCCAGTTTGCGGGAGCGTTGACTGAGGCACTTCAAGAGAAGGCCACAGTCACGGCTCTCGTAAACAAGAGGACTTTGGAGATCAGGGACCTCGATGAAGCCACCTCCAAGGAGGATGTTGCTGAGGCCCTGAACGAAAAACTCGGCTGTGCCAACTCGGAGCGATCGGTCAGCATTGTTTCGCGATTCCGCGGATCAATGCTGGCGCTGGTACGCCTGCCGGAGGCAGAGTTTAGTACTGTGCTGAAGGCCGGAAAAATCCGGGTTGGCTGGATTAACGCTCCAATTCGCGAGCACTTAGAGGCCATTAGGTGCCAAAGATGTATGGCATACGGTCATCCGACCCGCACTTGCAAGGGCCCCGACAGAATTAAAAACTGTCGGAGATGCGGCGGTGCAGGTCATCAGGCCAAGGCTTGTACAGTGCAGGAGCCCAAGTGCATCACTTGCGAAGATCTGGGCAGAACAGAGAAAAAGCACTGGGCCGGCAGCACTTCCTGTCCGGTATATAAGACAGAATTGCAGAAGCTTAAACAGGCAAAAGCCTAAAGCTTTTGCAGATCAATCTGCATAAGTGTAAGGAGGCCCAAGACCTCCTGATGCAGACAGCCAGGGAAAGGAAGATCGATGTCTTGTTCTGCACTGAACAGAACAGAAAGAGCGATCCTGTTCCCTGGTATCAAGATAAATCTGGAAGAGCAGCCATTCAGATCTGCAATTCCGAGTTACGGGCAGATAAGTTCCTGGAGACGAGCAGTGGCTTCGTGTGGGTGGAAATGGCAGGAATACGTATGTATAGCTGTTATTTCTCACCCAACGACAAACTGTCAGCCTTCGAAGATCAGATATACGACCTCGAAATGAGCCTTAGAGAATCCAAGTTGGATACCCTCATTACAGGTGACTTTAATGCTAAGTCACCAGAATGGAGGGAGACAAGGCTCGATAAAAGAGGAATCTTGGTCGGAGAAATGATCTCCAGGAACAACCTGATGGTTGCGAACCAGGGGAGGTCTTGGACCTTTAGGAGAAACGGGCAGGGTTCGATCATCGATCTAACGATCGCAACGAGCTCCCTGCAAAAAAGGATTGAAGATTGGCGCGTCCTGGAGGATTATACCCACAGTGACCACCAGTATATCGAGTTTTCAGTCTCAAGGGGAGACACGCTGCGGGCAAGGAACCACGGAGTTCTCCGTGAGAATGGCCTAAAGTGGAATATTAAGAAAATCGACAAGGAGAAGTTCGGCCGGTCCCTGGAAGAATCCCGCCTCATGGAGGATCTGGGATGGGTGAAGAGGCCGAACAATCTCGAAGGGGAAGTGCGGACGGTGAAAAATATGATTGTCACCGCATGCGACGCGTCTATGCCGCGTTGTAGAAGCACAACACCAAGAAGAAGAAATGTATACTGGTGGTCAGAGGAATTGGCCTCTTTGCGAAAGGCATGCCTCAAAGCAAGAAGGAGATATGACCGTTCAAACGGAGATCCTCTGCTAAATGAGGCATATACAGAGGCCAAGAGAATCCTCAGGAAGGAGATACGCGCTGCAAAAAGAAAGAGCTGGAAGAACCTAATCGGTGACGTCGAAAATGACCCATGGGGTCTGGCTTATAAAATCGTTAACAAGAAATTGTTATCGAGGCAAAAGACTCCCGGTCTAGACAATCCCGATTGGGTCCGGCAAATCATAAAGGCCTTGTTTCCTCCAGCAGAGCCATGGCCTAGGAAGGACTGGAGTAACTGTCATGTCGGTGAGGAAGAACTCTTCACTCTTACAGAATTACAAAAAGCAGGCAGTAGGTTAAAGCCAGGCAAAGCGCCGGGATTAGATGGGATAGGCAACGAGATCCTTAAGGAAGTGATCGTTGCTTCACCTCAGATTCTCCTAGACTGCTATAACAACTAAATATTTACATTTTTCCTTTAAAGAAAATATAAGAGCATTCCAACAAATTTTACAAACATTAATCACACTCAAGATCCGGTGCCTATATTTTAAGTTTAACAAACAATAAAATGTTCTCTTATGCTGAACTTATATACTATTGAATCTTAATTCTTCTGTTCTAACTTTTAACATCTCTATTATCACATGCACATAAGTTTTAATTAAGGAAGGATCGTTAGTATTTAATCTTGCCAGCCATACGTTCCTTGGTTCTGCTAAGTTCATAAAAAAATCTCCGAGTACTTGTATCGTATTGAGTTATAAAGGGGGCACAGTGTTAACATATGAAATAAATTTTCTGTTTCTAGTTTACAGAAAGGGCAAAGCTCGAAAATTGGTACTGTATATTTAGATCCTTTGGCAATAATTCTAGGGTTGTTTATGTTTAGCATTCTCAATTGGGCCCAAACACGTTTGTAATATAATTGCAAGCGCTTGAATATATAGGAGTCATTATCAGAATGGTTCGACAAGTGTGGCCAGATTTGAAGGCTGTTTGAGGAAAGCAAATAGTCTCTATCCCGCTCTCTCAAACCGCTTTTTACTGTATTAATCATTGCGTTTGAATTTTTTACAATATTTTCTAAGGAGTACGAACTCCAATTTTTTTCCAAATCAAAAAAACCCAACGTATTCGATACCTGTAAATACCAATTAATTGAAATTTTCTCCGGATACAATTTTGCATAATTCATTAATTCAACTATACAAATTTTTGGGTACCTCGACTGCTCCATAACATCCAATTTTTTAAACCATGAGAGCACTGACTTTAAAACCTTATACGCTATTGGAAGAGTATTAGTTTCCAATCTAACTGCCTTTTTGTAACGTATATCTGCGCATGCGATTATTTGAAAAATATTAGCGTGATAAATGAAGTTTATATGCAACTTATTTTACAACGTCTACAAACATGAAGTTCAAGTGTCAATTATGATGAAGATATTGGATGCCACACTAGAAAATTTTTAAAATTGAATCTATTAAGAGATCTAAAAAGTTTAAGAAAAAATAAGAAATTTAATGCGTAAAAAGTGAGGAAAAACCAGAAAATCTTTAAAAACATTAAAAATTAATTTAAAAACTTGGGTAAAGATGTGAAAAAATGTTAATAATTATTTAAGTATCTAAAAATATTAGAAAGTCTATGAATAAATGGACAGATCTAGAAAATTAGAAGCTATACAAATCAAAAAAAGTGAAAAGATCTCTTTTAAAAAATTTAACAAATTATGAAAAAATGAGACAATTATAAATAATATATTAAAATCTGTATTATGAATGAATGCAAATATAAAAAAATAATTTTAAAAGTAAAATAAGAAAATATAAAAAGATAAATAAAAATTTACAAAAGAAATGAAAAAATTGTTTCAAAATAATAAAATTAAGAAAATTATTCAGAAAAAAAGCCGGACAAGTGCGAGATGAACTCGCGCACCGAGGGTTCCGGACACGAACAACAGGGGCATCAGATATTGAATATTATGTTTTTAAGATTTTTTAAGAAACTTTTTTTTTTTAATTTTTCTTTTTGTTTAAAAAAAATGCATAAAAATTTTAAAAAATTGTATTCAAAATTCATCTTCATTTAAATACCCCAGTATGCAAAGTCTCAAAGTTCCATGTGCAATTGTGTGGAAGATGGGGGGGGGCATCTTTTCTTTTTTAAAAAAAGTTTTTTCTTGACAACACTAGAGTTCCTATAAAGAGAGTTAGGACATGTGCCCCCTTCCACTAGCCTGTTGACAAACCGGAGACGGAAGTGAGGATGAAGTAATTTGTGTGATTGGTTAAAAAGGGCGGGCGAAATTTAAAAATGTTTGTTAAGAAAGCATTTTAAAATCAGCGCGCTCTTTTCAGCCAATGAAAAAACTTTCAATACACTTCCGTCTCCGGTTACGCTGAGCCAATCAAAAGTTGAACCTCACGTGTCCTAACTCTCTTTATAGGAACTCTAGACAACACTAAGATAAATAATCTTCAACCAAGTTTTCTAAATTTTTTATGTTATAATTTTTTATTATACACTCGTTTACCGACCTTATGGCCCAATGAGTGTCCCCCGTAGGGAATTCCTAGAATTTTTAGCACTTTAAATATTTCTAAGCATATTTGCGTCTACAGAACGGCTTTAAAATAAGAAGTACTCGCATTTGCTTGGACCACCCGGTATATTGGGTTTTTTTCGCCAATGGAGGGGGAAAACTGTAGAAAAACCTCTCCTGAGTACAACCGGTCTATCGACAGTCTAGTTCTAATGATCTGCACAGGGTCAGTTACCGACAGTGCAAATCATTATACCTCGACGTCAAACCTACCAATGAAGTTGTTTCGAGAAATTGGAAAAAATCCCAGGCTCACCGGGGCGCGAACCAAGCAATCTTGACTTGGCGCGACCGAGAGTCCAGGATCTTGACCAACTGACCCAACCCTTTGGTTTAAATTCTTTATGTAATCTACACGATAAAATACATATGTGTACTAAATTTCAGCCCTCTCGGTAAAGTAGTTTGGAAGACAGAGGGGGGAAATAGTTATTTTAATGCGTTTTTGTAAAAAAATCTCGCTATTTCCTTAACAACGATACGAATATAAATTATAAACACGTTCTCTATATTTTTCCTGTAGTCTACGTGTAAAAATACCCCAGTATGCCAAATTTGAAAGTTCTAGGTCCAATAGTGTGGAAGATAGAGGGGGGGACACCTTTTTTTTTAAAAAAAAAAGTTTTTCCTTGACAACGCTATGACTATAACCTTCAATCACTTTCTCTATATTTTTCGTTCAATCTACACGTGAAAATAAATATGTGTACCAAATTTCAACTCTGTAAGTCAAATAGTTTAGAAGTTAAAGGGGAGGGGGGGAATGGTCCATTTTAATGCATTTTTTGCAAAAAAAAGTTGTTATTTCCTTGACAACGCTATGACCATTACCCCCAATCACATTCGCTATATTTTTCCTGTAATTTACACGTGAAAATGCATATTTGTACCAAATTTCATCTCTCTAGGTCAAATAGGGGGAGCTCCAAGGATGGGGGGTAATGGTTTTTGAGGACGGACAAACGAGCGAAATCATAAGGTTTCCGATTTGACAGTTCGTGTCCTGAACCCTAAAAATGAGAAAAATTTGAAAAATTCATGAAATGAACTTTAAAAAATTTAAAGAATTTTAAAATATTAGAAAAAACTCAAACTCAAATTGTAAAAGTAAAATAAGAAAACATAAAATAATTTTAAAAAACAGTTTAAACCAGTTTAACAAACTATGAAAAAATGACCAAAAACTTTTATTTTTATGACTAAATTGAAAATTAAGAAAAGCAGTGAAAATCTACTAAAAACTAAGAAAATGTAAAAAGATCAGAAAAGAAGTAACAAAAGGGATACAGAAATTCTTTAAAAGTAAGAAGGGTGAGAAAATTCAGGGTGTCTACTAACCGGGAAAACCGGGAAATAACCGGGAATTTAAATTGACCGGGAAAAACCGGGAATTAACCGGGAATTTTCCGTCAAACCGGGAATTTTTTTCTGAGATAATAAATTCTTTTCAATTATTTTCTTTAATTTTTAATTATTTTCATCAATTTTTAATTATTTTCTTCAGATCTCAACTATTTTCTTCAATTTTTAATTATTTAATTTCATATTCAATAATTCTCGACTTCAACTATTTTTTTTTAATTATCATTTATTTATTTCACATCTTTATAACTCCCCCATTTTTAAATTATATTCTTCTATAATCAATAATTCTCGGCTTTTTTCAATTTTTTTTTTCAATTATCAATAATGTTTTTGAAACTTGAATTCAATTCATCAATTATTATTCAACAATTTTCATAAAATCACATTTTTTTCAATTTCAAATTGTATTCTAATTAATTTCTTAATTCTAATTAATTAATTCTAATTAATTTTTAATTAATTTCTTTAAATTACAATTACATTCCTCATTTTTTATTGTTTTTTTCAAATTCTATAATTCCTGGGTTGTTCAATTTCTTTTTTCTTCAATTATCACTTATTTATTTTCTTCTACTTTCAATCCCATTGTTCAATTCTTGAATTATTTTCTTTAATTCTCAATTATAATTTTTGACATTCAATTCCATTCTTAAATTTTCAATTTTTTTTTTTAATATTCAATAACTCCTGGCTTTTTACATTGATTTTTTTTAAATAATCAATTATTTTCTTTAAATTCCAATTTTTTTTCTGAAATTTCAATTATTTTCATCAATTTTCTATTATTTTTTCATATTCATATTTTTCATATTTTTTCATATTCTTTCAATTTCTCAATTTCTTTCAATTTTCAATTTCTTTCAATTTTCAATTTCTTCTCAATTTTCTTCAATATTTAACAATTCTCAGCTTTTTTAAATTATGTTTTTCTTTTAATTTTTATTTAAATTGAGAATTTTCAAATTATTTTCATCAATTCGCAATTATTTCCGTCGATTTCTAAATTTTTCTGCTATTTCCAAATATTGTATTTAATTTTTAAGTACTTTCTTTAATTTTTAATTATTTTGTTCAATTTTAAAATTGTTTGTTTCAATATTCAGTAATCTCGAATTTTTTCAATTATCAGTTATTTATTTCATGTTTCAAAACCTCCTTCAATTTTTAATAATTTTCGTCTATTTTCAATTTAATTGTTCAATTATGTTTTTCAATTCTCAATTAATTTCTTTAAATAACAATTCTATTTTTCAATTTTTAATGTTTTCTTCAATATTAAATAATGTCTGTCAATTTCCATTTTTTTTAATTATTAATTATTTTCTTCTTTTTTCAGTCCAATTGTTCAGTACTTTTTTTCAATTCTCAATTATTGTATTCGAATTTCAATTTTATTTCTCAATTTTCAATTGTTTTATTTTTATTTTTTAATATTCAATAATTCTGTGTTTTTCCGATTTCCATTTCATTATTTAATTTTCAATTCCTTTCTTCACTTTTGAATTATTAACTCAATTTTTAAAGTTTTTTTGTTTGATTTTCTATCCAGTTGAACAATTTTCAATTATATTCTTTGAATTTAATAATCATTGTTCAATTTTTTTTAATTATTGTTCAATTGCAGATTAATATTTACTTTTTTTTTTAATTTTGTTTCTAATTGTCAAATATCTTTGTCATTGTTCAATTATTTCTTTCCATTATTAATTATTTCTTTTCATTATTAATTGTTTCTTTTAATTCTTAATTATTATTTTCTGTATAGTTTAATATTTAATTCTCAATTATTTTCTTTGAATTTCAATTATTTTCTTTAATTATCAACTATTTTATTCAATTTTTGTAACCATTTGTAAAACTTAAAATAAATTTTAAGTTAATAAGAGAAAAAACCGGGAAAAATAGGAACAAAATCCGGGAAAAACCGGGAAGTGAACGGGAATTTTGTGGGACGAAATTAGTAGAGACCCTGAAATTATTTAAAAAATGATGAAATTGTAAACTGTAATTTAAAATCAGTGATGACGCTGAAATTGGCATAATTTTTATGTAAAATTAGGTTGGTAACACAATCTATTGATTTAAAACACAAAACAAAAAAGTAACTATATTCACACTATTACAATAAGAACAGTTAATATGTTCTCAAATTAAATTGCAGTACAAAATAAATTAAAAATTTGGAATAGAAATGCAAAAATAAATTAAACTATAAAAAAAATAAAACATAAAGAAATTATACAATAGAATGTTTATACCAAAAAAATAAATAAGCTTACTTAAAATATAATAAAACACTACATAACTAAAAAATTAAGGGCATGTGATGGATTATGACGTCACTGATATAGGCAAAATTTGTCCGTAACTTTTCTCTTAAAATATTAAATATTTTGTCTTGAAACTTGGTAGAATTACTTAAAATGACATTAGGAAGGTCTCTCAGTTTGTTTGAATTTTGGCCCAAAATTAATTTTGGGAACTTTTCGAAAAAATGCAAAATTTTTTAAAAATCACTTTTGAGCCAAAATTCAAACAAATTCGGGTCTAAGAGACCTTACTAATGACATTTTAAGTAATTCTACCAAGTTTCATGACAAAATATTCAATGTTTTAAGAGAAAAATTACGGACAATTTTTGCCTATATCAGTGACGTCATACTCCATCACATGCCCTTAATTCAAAAATAATAGAAACACACTACTCTATCTCCAGAGAATTAAAACAAAACCAAAATTTATAGTTATATCCCGGGACGCGACACCTGGTGCCCAGGATGGCGAATACGCTATGTCGAAATCGAAAAAAAAGTTCTAATTTCTTCCCTGATTTTTTTTAAGTGGGTGCTGGGAAGAAAATATCTTCAGAGAATTGAAAGACACCTAAAAATTCTGGAATCAAATCGATATTCTCTAGCTCTATTGCTGTTAGTGTTTGTTCTCTCTGCGCCGTGATAAGTGCCAAGAGTGTCACTAGTTTCTTCGTCAAAACCTCCAGCGGTAGGGTCTCATGAGGATACCAGGAAGCCAGCTGATCTAAAACGAGTTTGGGGTCCCATTTAACATCATATTTGTATTTCTTAGGTTTTATTGCTGCTGCTCCCTTGAAAAACCGTGAAATACTTTTGTCACTTCCTAAGTCGCCTCCTGTGATAAGAGATAACGCCGCTCTAAATGTGTTGATAGTGCTGAAGGAGTTTGAACTCTCCAGGATATTCGTGAAAAATTTCAGAGCACCTGGAATCAAACATTGATAGACATCTATGTTTTCTTGTTGACAATAATCCCACCATAATCTGATGGGTTTTGTTTGAGCAGAAGGCATAAATATCACAAATTTAGAGTGGACTGTAAATTGAGGTTTTTAGGAATGATTGAAACCACGTAAAATGCACAGAAAAGGTAGTTTATTTAAATCCGTTGATTTCACAGGTAGGTTTCTTCGCAGAAGTCGCGGCACAATCAAAGAAATGCTTAATTATAAAAAAAACATTGTATTAAGGCCAAAATTGTTTAGAATTTAACAAAAAGCAGAGGAGAGCAATTTGTAGAAAATCGCGCGTAGTTGACCCCTTAAATCTCAAAAAGGGACTGAAAAAGTGAGGGTCTTGAGAGGCCCTCGGTAAGAATGCGGAAAAGAGGGGACCGGCGTCTCGACGCTGGAAAATTTGGACACATGTGTTTGCAACATGATCCAAACCGAGGTCTGGTTTTCGGAGTAAGTGCAGGCATGGCCAAAAAGACAGAGAAACTCGTCTTAACAAGAATTTAAAACGGTCTGAGAAATATTTAGAATAGCAAGCAAAATTGATTATTAAAACCAATATACTCATTTCTTTAAGATAGGAATTTTATCTAAATATTACGCGAAATAGTAACATTAACTTTAAACAGGTTTGTTATATTGTCGTAAAGTGCTTTCAGTAATTGACTTCAGTATTACTTCCGCCGCTTTTTCAGTGGCACCTCTCGCTTTGAATGCTTCCCTGATAAGCGTGCTGCTACCAGGGAAAGACTGTGATGTAGCGGATGCTCCTTCCAGTGGGGAGAAGACAATAATGTTACATGTGGTTCGAAATAAATTACTTCTGAAACTATCAAAGACGTGAAGAGCGGATACATGGTTGCGTAGACCACCTTGGTACCACAACTATACCTTCCGCTTCGTCAGTCTTAATCTTTTTCAATGTTTGTAAAATTATTGAAAAAAGAGGGAAAGCATAAAAGTAATAATCCTCCCAATTTACAGTGAAGCAAACAAATCTACCTCAAATGGTCCAAAATTCTTATTAATTTTTTGGAATGCCCAAGAAGCTAATTCCCACTCTGTCTCCTTTGGTAAGATTCGCGACCCCTCGTCCGCTTCTTTATTATCTTTCGATGGCAAATATGATGCATGTAACCATAAGTCATGCTCCTCACACCAGTTCCAAATCTGAAGTGCTATATGTGTCAATCGTGGGTGTTGAATCCCACCCATTCTATTTATGTAAGAAATGGACGTGGTATTATCCATTCAGAGCAAAATTTCGCAATTTCCATCATTTTTGACGAAACACTGTAGTCCCATGAATGCAGCCGTAAGTTCTAATTCGTTTATATGAAGTTTACATTCTTCGGCATTCCATAAACCATGAGCTTTATTGCCTTCACAAAAGGCACCCCAGCCTGTCAAAGATGCGTCTGTAAATACTTCTTTTTTGTATTTGTTTTCCCTGATTGGATTGCATGATATTTTGATTTTTTTCAACCACCACTGCAAGTCAGACTGAACCAAGTTTGACAAAGACATCTTAACTTTATAATTTTTATTGGATTTTTGTAATGCCAAGAACTTTTCGTGCTCCAATCTTTTAGTGTACATCCTAATAGCACCGACTGTGCCGGGAACGTTCCTGGAATGGTCCGCCGGTCCCTGGGGTACGTTCACATGAACCGTTCCAATATACCTGACAAATACGTTCCGGATTTCACTAGGCTAGGAACGTTCCGCGGAACGTTCCTGGAATGTTCCGAGGAACTTTAAATACACATTGAAAAATAATTAATGTAAATATCTTGCGCAGTAGTTTTCTATCGCACCTAGAGCTGCGCAGTTGATTTTAGTGACCACTGTTCTATAGAAGCAATCATATTAAAAACATTAAATAATATTAATAAAAAAATTTTCAGCTTTTTCCGCATACTTTTTCCGCAACCCGTTCTGCGATTTTTTGAATGTGTATTCAAAGTTCCTCGGAACATTCCATGAACGTTCCGCGGGAACGTTCCTAGCCTAGTGAAATCCGGAACGGATTTGTCAGGTATATTGGAGCGGTCCAAGGGAACGTACCCAAGGGGCCAGCAGCCCATTCCAGGAACGTTCCCGGCCTAGTCGGTGCTATTAGGGCAGCCATCCATATTTGATAGCTGGACAAGCCGCCACCAGAGTGCCAATGAACTGAGCTAATTCTTTTATACTACAATTTTTATCTTGAAGGAACCTTAGTGTATACTGATAGATGGAACTGCGTTTCTTTTCGGTTAATTCTATCTGAAATTTGCTGCTATCAAGAATATATCCCAAGAATGTACACCTCTGTGAAGGTTTAAGCTGACTTTTACCCTCACTTACCAAAAAACCGAGTGATTCTAATATTAACCTTGTCTTTTGAATGTGTTCTCTACATTCGTCCTCGGAGATGGCTATGATGAGAATGTCATCCAAATATACGACTATCAAAATACCCAAACTTCTAAGTTTTTGAATGACAGGTTTGAGCAGCTTAGTAAAAGCAAACGGTACTGCATGTACACAAACCAAATGGAAGGCACTGAAACTCATAAATTTCACTATTAAAAACAAACCGAAGAAACCTACGATATTCCTTAGCGACAGGAACCATTAAATAAGCATCTTTAAGATCGATAACACCCATATAATAATTTCTACTGATAAGGCGAAGCGCCGTTTTTATATCCTTAATTTTAAAATGCGAGGTTGATATGAATTTATTTAACATTTTAAGGTTAAGAATGAATTTGCTTTTTGTCTAAAAAAATATGACGATAGGAATTGACCTTCGCAAGGTTGGCATTGAATAATTGCCCCAATATTTCTGAGATTAAGAACGGCCTTAAGGGTTCTTGACTCATCATCAGCTGTCAATGAAGGACCCAGTAAAAAAAAAAATAAATTCGGCACACACGAAAATAATTGGGTATGAAAGAGACCTGTACTCGGTCTGGTGTATAGACTGAACTGTGATGTTTTCCCGTATTATGGACGTGATGACTTGATCGCATGGTAAATCCAGTCGTTCCTGTCACATTTTACTTTTTAATATTTTAACAAACTATCAAAATTATTTTCATAACCGCCATTTTTACACGTCAAAACACCCCTGCTTTCAAATTACATCATAAACTCTGCTCATATAACCTCAATTCAATCGCGGCAACAGAATTGAATTCCACACAATCATAAATAATACGGGAAAACATCACAGTTCGGTCTATACACCAGACCGAGTACAGGTCTCTTTCATACCCAATTATTTTCGTGTGTGCCGAATTATTTTTTTTTTACTGGGGAGTAGATGGAACTGACAATTGATAAGGTAAATCAGAAAAGGGTATTTGGTACCCTGAGACACAATTCACTATGAAAGGATCATTACTTATTTCCTTCCATTCTTTTATAAAAAATTTTAAACGTCCAGCTGTTTTACTCAACGCTATTTTCTCCGATTGTACGAGGAATGCTGTTACTGGTTCCGATTCCATTGATGCCCCCCTCTCTTCGAAACTGTTCGTGGGTTGTCCTTCTTGAAGGGGGCTTTCCAGTTTAAATGATTTTTCGCTGGCGTTGACACTATCTCTATTCGGGACACCTTTCGTTGTACTAAGCACAGTCGGCTTAGTTATATCCTTACTATTTTTTTCGCACTCTTTTGCTGCTTTCAATTTTTCTCCCAAAGTTTCTCCAAACAGCAGGGTGTCGACTCCAGTTTCATCCGCGATTGTTTTTAAACGCAGACTGAATGATGGAGTGATAAAAGACCTGCAGGTCATTGACATGTCATGGTGTGAGTCCGTTAATAGTCTATCTATATCACAGGTAGTTTCGAACAGTTGGGAGATGTCCTTTGCTTCCAGTTCTTTTTCTGCTTTCTTTGCTTCTAGAATAGTCGTTAAAACTTGACCCACCGCACTAATTGCTGCTCCCAACTGAGTTTGAGCACGTATTTGGTACTGGTCTTTTTTAAGAGCAGATACACTCATCACACGATTTAATTTCTGGATTTAATGCAGGTGCCCCTATTGTCCGACAATTGTCGGGTGGGTTAAACTTTTTCAGCAGGTCTTGTTTCGTTTCTTTCGAAAGACCTGATTTCAAAATTTTGGACCATGATTCGGCAATCGAATCATGAATCGGTGCACTGTGGTGAGTTTCTTCCGTAACGCCATGAGAGAGCAGCTTTAAAAATTCATTTTCATTGTTTTCCAGGCTCCGCCTTCTAGCATGTTGCGATCTGGATAACCTATGACGCCGTCGATAATCATACTCGCGTTGCTCCCGGTCCTGTGACGCTCCTCTCGGGATGCTCTCTATACTTGGACTACTAGAACGAGCTGATGTTCGTCTAGAACCCGATTGTCCGCTGTGATATGTCGATGTTGACGATGCCGACGACGATGACACGCTTCTCTTGTGCGAGCGTCGCCTGCGCTTTGCTCTCTTTATTTCCCTTTTTCTCTTTTTCATCTTTCTCTCTCTCTTTTTCTTCGCAGAACGTCTCCTCTTCTTTTGTCGTCTACGATATTCAGGCCCGGATTGCCCATTCAGGATACCGGGAAAAATCCCGGTGGGCCGCCGCCAGGCGGGCCGGTATTTTTGTAGGTCTAATTAATAATTTAATTTATGTAATTAAATTTCATTTAACTTTCAATTACTCTTTTCTATTTTCAATTAATTTTACAACATTCAATCATTTTCGGCTTCTTTCTATGTTCTTTTCAATCACAGAAATTGTAGAATTTCAATTAAATTGTTCAATTCTACAACTATTTTTTACAATTCTTATTTATTATTATCTTCAACTTTCAATTCCATTCTTCAATTTTCAATTCCATTCTTCAGTTTTCAATTATTATTTTTTTCTATATTCAAGAATTCTAGACTTTTTCAATTACTTCTTTCAATTTTTAATTACATTTTTTAAATTTCCATTACATTCCTCAATTTTCAATTATCTCCTTCAATTTTTTCAATCCTCAATAATTCTCAAAAAATTTTATAACTAATCTTTAACTTTTTAAATTATTTTGTTCTCTTGACCATTATTTCTTAGTGCTTTACGATATCAAGACGATATCATATTTGAGCAATATTGATATTGATCTCAAAATCTCTTGACCATACAAAAATGTTCTCGAGTTGATAATATCGACCTAAAATAACTAAAAAATGACGAAAATAATTGACAAATGAAAAAAATTGGAATAATGACAAGATTAATAAATCGACAATTGACAAAAATAATTTAAAAAATTAAAGAACAAATATAATATTTTAAAAAAACAATTGGAAATTAAAAAAGGAAAAAAATTACAGAAATAATAATAATTGAAAAAAATTTTAATTTTAAAAAATTGACCTGGATTGAAATTTGAAGAAATAATCACAAATTGATAAGAAGAAAATAATATTAAAAAATGCCAAAATAATTAAAAAATGAAGAAAATAATTGTGAATTAGACAGAAAAATTGAGGAATTAAGGAGTTAAATTGAGATTTCAAAAAAATTATTGATAATAAATAATTTACAAATTACTATATTAATAAATATATAAATAGTATAAAAGAGTGAAAAAGCCCAGGATTGGTGAATATTTAAGAAAATAATTGACAATTAAAAACTGAAGAAAACTGTAGGAATAATTATAACAAATAATTGAAAATTGAATGGGATTTCAAAAAGTTAAAGTTGGTTGAAAATCGAAGAAAATAATTTCAATTTAGAAGAAATAGTTGAAAATTGAAGAAAAAAATTCAAAATTAAAGAAAATAATAATTGTGAATTTAAGAGGATAGTTGAAAAATTGAATTGAAAGTTCAAGAAAAATATTGTTAATTGAAAAAATCATCGAAAAAAGCCGAGAATTATTAAATATTGAAGAAAATAATTGCCAATTGGAAAAAATTCTAAACATGGCAAGATTATTAAATTAAAAACTGACAGAAATAATTTTAAACAGAAAAAGATAAACATGAAATTAAAAAAAAACTAAAAAAGAAAGAAAATGATAGGAATAGTTCTAGAAACAATTGAAAGTTTAATTGCTTTTTGAAAAATTAAACTTTATTAAAATTTGAAGAAAATACTTCCAAATTGAGAGAATAATTGAAAATGAAAAAAAGTATCAATAAAAGACAAGAATTGTGATTGGATACAAATAATTAAAGAATTAAAGAACTGAATTGAAATTTCAAGAAAATGATTAATAATTGAATAATATGAAAGAAAATAATTGAAAAAAGACGAAAATAAAGGACAATTGCAAAAAATTCGAAAAATTGCAACATTAAAAAGTTTACATTTTAACAGAATTATCTTAAAAGTTAAGAATGTAAATTAAAATTTAGAACAGAAATAACTATGAATAAAAATTGAAAGAAAATTACTGTAGTAATTGTAGAAAATAATTGTAAATTTAATTGGATTATAAAAAATTGAACTGGATTGAAATTCTTGGATAATAATTGCTTTTTGAAGGAAACAAGTGAAAATTGAAAAAATAATTGAAAAAAAAATCGAGAATTATTGAATATTGACTAAAAAAATTAAAAATTCAAGTAAATGATTGAAAATTCAAGTAAATAATTGAAAACTGAAAAATAATTGAAAAAATGAGAATATTTGAAAACTGAAAAAGTAATTGAAAACTGAAAAAAATAATTGAAAAACCGACAATATTTGAAAATCGAAGAAAATAATTGAAAACTGAAAAAATAATTGAAAAAACGAGAATATTTGAAAACTGAAAAGAATAATTGAAAAAAACCGAAAATATTTGAAAATTGAAGAAAATAGTTGAAAACTGGAAAAACAATTGGAAAAATGAGAATTATTGAATATTGAAGATAACAATTGAAAATTGATAAAAATATTGAAAGAAGCCGAAAATTATTGAATATTAAAGAGAATATTTGAAAATTGAAAAACATGATTAAAAATTAATTAAAATAATTGTGAATAGAAGAAAATAATTGAGATTTGAAGAAAATAATTGTAAATTAAAGAAAGTAATTGGGTATTCAAATATTGAAAAAATGATTTTCAGGTGAATGAAAGCCGACTTTTTTTATGCTAAAGGGGGCAAAGTAGATAGAAATTCATTCTGAGCGATTTTTAAAGCCGGGGAATTCGCTAAAAAACTTTTTATTATATTTATTTAATAAAAATTGTCCATTTCTTGATTGAAGATTAGGGAATGATTTTAAAGGGTTGTTTTTGATTCTGAAGGGGTTAAGGTAGATAGGAATACATTCAGAGCAATTTTTAAAGACAGGAAATTCTCTCAAAATTTTTTTATTATATTTGTTTAATAGAAGTTGTCCATTTTTTGTCCTTTAAAATTGGTTAAAACCAGATTGAGGTTTTCATTAAACTAAGAAATTACTGCTGCTTTCGTACAAATGGCAGTAGAAAATGCTACTGTTCAAGAAATTCCAAATAATTAAATTATTGATAAGTTTAAATAAAATAATTTAATAATTTAATATTTTTATATTTTAGTTTTAAATGTTAATAAAAATTTTCAATTATATAGAAAGGGGCCGCTTTGAATATTTTTCCCGGGCCGCTTTTAATTCCCAATCCGGCCCTGACGATATTCTTCCTCAGAAGAGCTGGTTTCCGTAGAAGAACTCATTTTTTAGAATATATTACACTTACACGATGTGTCGTGGAACTCACAGAAAAACGTAATGGCGATAGGGAAGAAAAAAATAGGACAAGGGCGATACCTACACATGGCGCGAAAACTCTTGAGTTTTCAAATTACTGTGGTGGAACGATCAGTAAGGCGGTACTACATAAATTGATCTAGAGGACGAGACAGTGAAATACAATGATACTTTTCTTGCAGGTGTTACACAAAATATTTTTTTCGTCCTTATTAGGAACGTTTTTGATGAATGTTATCTGAAAGTGGAAAATAGAATTTTGAGGGCTTATAACGTCTTTAATTGCAAGTGAACATGATTAAGAAATTACTTTGTTAGTTGTCATAATATAATATTCTATTGTTAAATTTGATTTTTCAATTTTAAACCCGCTTTTCTTTAGGTTTATTATAAACAGGGTTCTCTGTTCATTATTTATTTTTTATATGTTGTCTGAATACAGGCACTTTTGATATTTTCTCTGCGTTTTTATTTGTTTTCTTTATTGATGCAACACGTTGCAGTACCAACATAAAATATTTTTAAAAATTAGTCGGTGCTGATAACTAGGTGCTAGTTTCAGCTTCATGAATATCAGTGAATACTGAGAATATTGAATATATGCTGGATAGCATGGGAATACCCATAGAATACATGTGAATATCTAACGAGCATTAAAAATATGTATGGTACTAGACAAAATAAAACCTTTCATAAAACCTGAACTGCAATCTAATAAATAAATATAGAAATAAAGTAAGATAAAAGAAATTATTCTTTTCAAATTTTTAAGTTCCGTGGAATTTACTTATGAAATTTATAAAATATATACTATTAAACGTACAGAAACAACAAATTAATTTAATTTAAATGTTCACTAAGATTTTGAGTGGAAATTATCAAAATAAGTTGAAAAATTCATAAGATTTGAACTCATAGAAATCGTAAAAATAAATCTAATTTAAAAAATAAGTAAATAAAAGTCGAAAGAGCTATATAATCCGAAGCCTATACACTAAAACACATTTAAAAAATGCGACATAATTGTTCTTTGTGTATTTAAAAAATCTTTACAAAGATATTTTTAATACATATTTCAAAATCAAATAGTGATTTTAATTGACAAGAAAATCCAGAAAAATAAAACAATTTCCTGACACTATAAATTCACTAACTTCACTGACGGTTAGATACCCTGTAAATTTATAAATTATTACAAAAAATTAATATATTTGAACCTAAAGAAGGTGAAAAAAGAGCAAAATCATAAAAAAAAAGGTGACAAATTGTCAAAATAGGTAACACTTAGTGATAATACTAAACTTAGCTAACCTTTTTTAAAAAAATAACATTGTTAATTCTGAAATGTTATTAGATTATTTCCTTAAACGTGAAAATAAATGGATATAAATAAATACAAATATAAAATTAAATATAAAATAAGTATACATTATTTACTTTTAATCTCGTTCAATCCATTAAGCAGGCACACATTGTTGGAATTATTTTCTCTTGTTAGGGTTTGGCTTACCCAATCGTTTTGCCTGCTTTTAAGTCCTAAAATAATCTTGCTATTTCCAAAATTCAGAAGAAAAATCTTGTTCAACTTGACAATTGCTACACTAAGTGACAAGCCAATCTCAGATCCGTTTTTACCGATCTCATCTATAAAAAATATCTTTCATTAGTTAAAAAAAGTAAAGTGAAAAATGCTTTCATGCAAAATCATAAAAGTGGCCGTAAGTAATTCAAATCCTATAGAAAATTGCATTTAAAATAAGCCTAGTACCATTAAAAAATTTTCAATATTTCAAAAGTAGTATTAATTTTTAAAGAAAAAATCTACTTTTTTAAACATCCCTGGCAACAGTATCGGATTGAATTCCAATCAGTTTGAATAAGTTTTAATCAGAATTCTTACGGGGCATTCCGAACTTTTTTTCCGAGCCAATCAGTTTTTATCCGAATCTAAAAATGGATGTAACTTGACGAAAAATTCTTTCCGAATCATTCCGAAATAATCCGTTTTAATCCGAAGCTAAATTTTAATCCGTTTGAATCCCGTTATTTCATTCCGAATCAATCCGTTCCAATTTTATTCGAATACGAAACGGATTGATTCTGATTGATTCGGAATGAAATAACGTGATTCAAACGAATTAAAATTTAGCTTCGGAATGAAACGGATTAATTCGGAAAGAACTTTTCGTCAAGTTACATCCATTTTTAGATTCGGATAAAAACTGATTGGTTCGGAAACAAATTTCGGAATGACTCGGAAGAATACTGATTGAAATTCAATCCAATACTTTTGTCAGAGATATCCAAATAAAAAGTTGTGAAAATGACTTTATTATGTATTATTCTACTCAGAATTTAATAACCTTTTGTAAAATAAATGGAAAGAAGTTTCAGTTTTAATACTTATACTTAGTTTTTCATTCATACAAAAATTTGTGGACTCACAATTCTGAACGGTACTGTACTGATCAAATTTCAGTATTAAATCCTCTAGCAATCTTATGAATCCATAAACAAAGTATTGAAAATAATGTCATATCAATTTATTCAATTCTCTAGTCTATTCTATTTGGCATATAAATTTCCCGAATATTATTTCAGCTTCTTTAAGATATTTTCAATTCAGAATTGTATTTAAAAAAAATTGGATGATATTTCTATAATTTATTAAAACAAAAACAGGTTTCAGGTCTCTGGTCTAAAACCTGATTTTCTTCTCATAAATAATAAAAATATCAGCTATTTTTTTGTATTGTTCTGAATTTGGATTTTCTTAAAGATTCTAAAATAATATTTAGGAAATTTATTTGCCATAGAACGTGTACAAAATATTCGATTCTACAAAAATTAACATTTGGTCTCTGGTCTAAAACCCGATTTTGTTTCCATAATTTATAAGAATATCATTAAATAGAGTTTTGAATTTAGAAAATTAGAATATCTTAAAGAATGTTTGAAAAATATTTAGCAACTTTATGTGCCATGTTGAATAGAATTTTAAGTAAATATTGTGCTTTACAAAAATTGATATGTTGCCTCTAGTCTTAAAACCGTTTTTGTTTCCATAAATTATAAATATATTTTTGTTAATTTCTTCTTAAATTTTGTTTTTATTTGAACATATGTTCAAGAATTTAAAAAATACTTAGGATCTTTAAGTGCCACATAGAGTAGAATTTGAAAAATATATTCTCTTTTACAAAAAATTGGTATGTCATATGGTCAGATGTTATGTTTGCGTTGTCAATTCTGTTGAGCATAACCGCATTAAAACGTTTGTGGCTTTGTTGTTTAGCTGTGTGTAATATCATTTGTGCTCTTGGCAATTTTAAATATTAACTTGAGTGTATGACTTTTGAGTAAAAATGTGTATTGATAGTTTAGAATTTGTTTTTTTATGGATGTGATTGTAGGTTATATGTAATCGCGAGTGGCACTCGCACCAATCAGTGTTGATGTCTCATGTGTCATAACAACTTCGCACCGTAACACTGGCGTTGCAATTTAAAAGTGTAACTTACAAAAAATCAACACTTTTAAGGATGCATTGCATTTTCTTCGCACTTTTTGGTGTAAAGTGCGTTTCTTTTTTTTAACAGTGTAATGAAAACGTACTGTGATTGGTGAGTGATTCTTTTATATATCATATCTTAAAAACAAATTAACGAATAATATATTTTTTTGTCAATGTAGAATTGGATCCACGCAAAGTAATACATTAGATTTTAATGCTCTTGCAAAATAAAAAGGCATTAATGTAAAACGATTTTTAGCTACAACAATGTAAGTTCGTCGTATTATTTAAAATTATAATGATCGATTCACCATCTTATCTAAACTGGCTATTGAAAAAATAATTCAACCCATTAATCAAAAAATTGTATTATCATTTTATTCATCTTTGTTCTTTTTTCTTTAGAACTATTTAAATATGCTTTACCACTGTGCGTTTATCTTACTTCTGTGATTACACAATATTGTTCATTCTTTTAAAACACATAGAATTAAAATAATTAGACACCTGTTTAGTCTGATCTATTGTGAAGCTGCATTCTAAAAAGGCAATAAAAGAAAATATTTCATACTTAATCGTGTGATCATAATTTATCTACACTACACTTAACTCTAATTTTAAAACTACATACTTTGTCACACAAAAAATCTTGTATGTTCATTGAAATAATTTTATCATCACCAAACCTGATTCATAAAGGCAAAAACTTTTTAATATCCATTTATTCCGGGTCAAAAATAATTCAAACAAGGATAAAAACGTTTCTAATTCTTTACATCCTATGATACAGTGATATTTAAACATTTAAGTGCAATAAATTATCCCCAATTTGTTGATCATTGGAATTATACAGGTATGACTTTTTATATTTTTCTAATTAACAATGTCAGCAAACCAAAATATTGTGTCTCTTAAACAGACAGAGAATAATTTTAAGCTTTCAGCAGTAGTATTTTTATTTCATGAAATGTTATTTGTCAAAGTAAAATGTGTATTTTCCACAAATAGAAAGTTGACAACATGAGATTTTTACTAACCTCCACTACCCTCTGATGAGAATTAAATAGCCTCCTCCCCCGTGTAGAAAAGTTCGGTGGGCGCCAGTTGGGCCCCATATGGGTTTCCCAGATTTAAGGTGGGCCCCAGTTGGGTCTTCCCACTGGGAAATTAGTGGGCTAGTAATGCTCAACCCTGTTAGTGCCAATTTACTAAAGAAGATCATAAAAATGTAAGATCGTTAAAAAATATTCAGTACAACTTTTTACAATATTTTCCATCAAAATTTTCTTTAATGAGATAAAAATTAGTTAATAACAATTGTTGCATGTAATTTTTAATTTGTTTAAACAAACTAATATTGTTTATTTGAAACTTTTCATCTAATAGAGCTAGCAAGTTGTAACTTTTTTCTAATGTAGCAACTATATAAAATAACTAAACCTAATATTAGAAAAAAATAAAATATGAAATTATAAAAATTGTTTAAATAAATTAATATTGTTTATTTGCAACTTTTCATCTAATTGAGCTAGAGAGCTCAAACTTTCTCTTAATAATTTTGCAACTTTTTAAGCCTATGAAAGCTTAAAATTAATAATAAACGAAAATTCACAATTATAAAAATTGTTTAAACAAATTAATATTGTTTACTTGTAACTTATCATCTAATTGAGCTACAGAGTTGAAATTTTTTCCTAATATTGCAACTTTTCAAGCTTATGAAAGCTTAATATTAATAATAAACGAAAATCCACAATTATCAAAACTGTTTAAACAAATTATTATTGTTTATTTGCAACTTTTCATCTAATTAAGCTAAAGAGCTGAAACTTTCTCTTAATAATTTTGCAACTTTTTAAGCCTATGAAAGCCTTATATTAATAATAAACAAAAATCCACAATAACACTAAATGTTTAAACAAATTAATATTGTTTATTTGCAACCTTTTATCTAATTGAGCTTTAGAGTTAAAACTTTCATTTAATTTTGCAACTATTCAAGAATATAAAAACTGAATATTAATAATAAACGAAAATCAACAATTATAAAAACTGTTTAAACAAACTAATATTGTTTATTTGCAATTATTCATCGAATTAAGCTAGAGAGTTGTAACTTTCTCTTAATTTTGCAATTTTTAAGCCTATAAACGCCCAAAACTTATAGTAAACGAAAATTCATAATTATAAAACTCTTTTAAACAAATTAATATTGTTTATTCACAACTCTAATACAGTTTGGGAACTGTATTACAATCTTAATATTAACAATACTAATTTGTTTAAACAATTTTTATAATTGCTGATTTTACTTTACGATTAATACTGGGCTTCATTAGGATTGAAAAATTGCAAAATTAATAAAAAGTTACAACTCTGTAACTCAATTAGATAAAAAATTGCAAATAAACAATATTAATTTGTTTAAACAATTTTTGTAATTGTGGATTTTTGTTTATTATTAATATTAATCTTTTGTAGGCTTGAATAGTTGCAAATTTAAGAAAAATTTACAACTTTCTAGCTCTATTAGATGAAAAGTTTAAAATAAACAATATTAATTTGTTTAAACAAATTAAAAAATACATGCAACAATTGTTAGTAACTAATTTGTATGTAATTATAAGAAAGTTTGATGAAAAATGGTGTAAAATGTCGTAATGAATATTTTTTAACGATCTTAATTGCATTGAAGTTTATAACGTTAATGCAACGAAAAATTTTATATTGTTAAAACTTCATACTTACAACCCACTGTAACCAAAAAAATTGATATTACATATATAAAATCAAATACATCAAAATTAAATTCGAAAAACCTGCGAAAATGGCAAAAATTTAAGATTTATCAAACTCCGAGCACTTTATCAGGCATTTGTTAATGATTCTCGGTTTTTTGCCAAGAATCACTTAAAAGAAGAATAAAAACCAATTCAAATCAGACAAAAAAGTAAAAATTAGAAGAGCGGAGGCAGTCGTTTTTTCAAAAAACCAGTGTTTTTTCATTTTTTAGTCACAATTTGCATGTTTTGAGACAGATATTAATAATTCTCGGTTTTTTAATGGGGACCATTTAAAAGTGAGATAAAAACCAAGTACTACTAGACAAAAAAATTAAAATTAAAAGAGCGGAACATGCAAATTGTGACCAAAAAATTAAAAAACACTGGTTTTTTGAAAAAACGACAGCCCTCCGCTATTTTAATTTTCATTTTTTTTGTCTGGTATTACTTGGTTTTTATCGCACTTTTAAATGATCCCCATCAGAAAACCGAAAATTATTAATATCTGTCTGAATACATGCAAAAACTGACCAAAAAATGAAAAAACACTGGTTTTTCGAAAAAACGACAGCCCTCCGCTCTTTTAATTTTCATTTTTTTGTCTGGTATTCCTTGGTTTTTATCTCACTTTTAAATGGTCCCCATTAAAAAACCAAGAATTATTAATATCTGTTTTAAAAAATGCAAATTGTGACCAAAAAATGAAAAAACACTGGTTTTTCGAAAAACGACTGCACTTCGCTCTTTTAATTTTTTTTTTGTCTGGTTTGAATTGGTTTTTATCGCCATTTTAAATGATCCCCCTCACACGGGGAAAACGTTTGAGGTAATCTTTCCCATATTATATGCAGGACCTCGGATCAAAGTTACAATTGAGATATTGTGTTCAAAATTCTGATAGTTATTTTCAAAAAATAAGAAAAATTTTCCCATATACGTGGTACTTGAGAGTCAAAAGTAGACTGAAAAAGACTACTCGCTTAAAGCTGTAAAATGTGCATTAAAGTTGAAAAGAGTTTGCCGAGAAATGTGCAGAAGTTTACCATGCTACGGGTAATCGGAGTTCGGGCTCAGCGTCAAGTCCAATGACTCTCCAGCATGGTAAACTCTCCTCAAAACTCGCAATTTATTCCTATCGCATGATAAATCAAACTTTCTCCCTCTTTTTCCATTTTTAATTTGCAGATGCGATCACATATTATTTGTCTGTTAATTCCACAAGAACTCTTTCTATTAAAAGGAAAAAGAATGATCTTTAAATTATTAATTTTAATACTTATATTAGAGGCTAGCCTAGCTTACGTTGAATTATATAACATGCAACTATGACAAACAAATTTTAAACGAAAACTTGTTAGATATTTCATATTTTACTGACTACTCTTTCAATTAGTTTATTTTTTAAATTCTTATAATATTTTGATTCTTTAATTGTGTATTTCTGTAAATAGTTTAATTCTTAATATTTATTTACATTTAATACTAAAATAATAAATTTTATAATAAATTAAACAATATTTGTATTTTACATTAATTAAAAAGAAAATTACCTAAAATATTTCAGATATGATGCTTTTCTTGGTTTTTTTATCATTGTAAAATTAAACTATCAAACATATATTTTACAACTTCTAAACTTCTATGTTTGTAAATTTTTTTAAATAAAAATTTCTTGTAATTTAAAGGCAGATTTTTTATATTTTAAAGTTTCTTTCTTGCTTTGAAAATTTTCAATTATGGTAATTTTTACTCTTTACTATTTTTAAATAGCTAAGTGTCATTTTTTAAAATTATTATTTTTCTTACTTTTCATTTATTATACCTTTATAAGATCTACTTAATTCATTACTTTCAATTTTTAGTTGTAATAACTTTTATTTATTCAAATTCTTATTCAAAATAATATTTATTTTCTTAAATAACGTTTAACAAATTCTCTAAATCTGAGTTAGTTAAAAATAACTAGCTTGAAATCAAAAAGTTAGCTATTAATTCAAATAGCTATATTTCTACTAATCATTTAGTAAAAAATAAATAATTATTAGTTTAGTTTATTTTTAAGTTATATCAAAATAGATAATATTTTAGTAAAATTCTGATTATTATTAATAATTAATTATTTTTAACTAATTCAGATTAAAAGAACAGATAGGATTTTCTAGGTTATTAAACTTTTAATGCAGAAAATACAAATTTGTTTCTATAAAAATTATTATATTAAATAACATTTATATTAATATTTTTATATATAATACATATAATATATTTTTAATAAATGAATATTTGGTTTTTTAAACATTGTAAGAATTAAAATTTTAATAAATAAGAATTTTCTGTCTAATTATTAAATTACTTTATTTAAAAATTATATAATACAGGAGTCTCGGAAATCGAAATTAACACAAGTGAAATTGATCTAAAGTGAATAAAAGATAAAGTCAAAGATTTTGTTAATTACACCTATTTTTAATATTTAGATAATTGTTAAATTTGTACACATTATAAAAAATATTTTTTAAAATATCTACAAGTTATTTTTATAACAAGACCTTTAAGTTTTATTTAATTAATGAACTGCATAATTATAACTTTATACATTAAATAAAACTTTTTTTTAAATTAAAAAACTATTTGACATTAATATAATATTTTGGTCGTACTTTTTAGAATTTAAAATACAAAATAAGTTCTAAATTAACATTTTGAATTTGATTCACAGATTATTGCAAGACAAAAAAGAAAGTTTTAATAGAAATTACCAAAATTTTGAAACTTAATTTATATAAAAAATTGATCAAGGAAGGAAGCAATAATTAACACATAATTGTTTTAAATTAAAATTATTCAGTCTAAAGATATAAGAATTAAAACCGTTTCTCATAAAGGGATACAATTCTACTCAGTTAGTATATAAGGAAAGTTTGAATCTCTAATTCCAAATGTATTCGAGCGTGTTCGGTGTGCGTGAATGTGTATTTAGATATTTGTATATTGCGGCGTAAGTTTAGTTTAGGTAAATCGCGTCTTGTATATAGTTGAAAAGAATATTAAATTAATCTTAAGGTTAAAACTATGATCGTGATTGTATCGTTAAATGTAATTATAATTAGCGAAATAAGTAATCTCTATAGGAAATAAATCTGTAATTAATATGAAGGAAATCTTTTTATTTTTTGGTTGAATAGAAAAGATCATCTAGTTGGCAAAACTTTACCATGCTGGTGAGCAGGAGCCTTGACAAGAACATTGTCGAGGCGCGCTGAGCTCAAGAATTCGAGCTCAGCGCCTTGTCATCCAGCATGGTAAAGTTTTCCCACGTGCTGTGTATAATACTACTCAACTTTCTGGCAATCGAGGAATCGCCCTCCGACCATCAAATTACCATGCTGGAGAGTGATGTGTATCCATATTTTTGTATAAAACATTTCTAATTCTTGAATAATTTCTATTATAAATTGAATGGTAAAGTTTTCTAAAAATCACTTTGATCCGAGGTGTATCATGCTAACATGGTAAACTTTATCTGAAACATTTTCTCCGTGCAGAAAACCGAAAATTATTAATATCTCTCTAAAAACATGCAAAAACGGAATAAAAAATGAAAAATACTGGTTTTTCGGGAAAACGACTGCCCTCCGCTCTTTTAATTTCAATTTTTTTGTCTAGTAGTACTTGGTTTTTATCTCACTTTTTAATGGTCCCCATTAAAAACCCAAGAATTATTAATATCTGTCTCGAAACATGCAAATTGTGACCAAAAAATGAAAAAACACTGCTTTTTCGAAAAAACGACTGCCCTCCGCTCTATTAATTTTTATTTTTTTGTCTGGTTTAAATTGGATTTTATCGCACTTTTAAATGATCCCTATCAGAAAACCGAGAATTCTTAATATCTGTCTAAAAACATGCAAAAACTGACCAAAAAATAAAAAAACAGTGGTTTTTCGAAAAAACGACTGCCCTCCGCTCTATTAATTTTTATTTTTTTGTCTAGTTTAAATTGGATTTTATCGCACTTTTAAATGATCCCTATCAGAAAACCGAGAATTCTTAATATCTGTCTAAAAACATGCAAAAACTGACCAAAAAATAAAAAAACAGTGGTTTTTCGAAAAAACGACTGCCCTCCGCTCTTTTAATTTTTATTTTTTTGTCTGGTTTGAATTGGTTTTTATCGCACTTTTAAATGATCTCTATCAGAAAACCGAGAATTATTAATATCTGTCTGAAAACATGCAAAAACTGACCAAAAAATGAAAAAAACACTGGTTTTTCGAAAAAACGACAAAACAACGCTCTTTTAATTTTCATTTTTTTGTCTGGTATTCCTTGGTTTTTATCTCACTTTTAAATGGTCCCCATTAAAAAACCAAGAATTATTAATATCTGTTTCAAAACATGCAAGTTGTGACCAAAAAATGAAAAAACGACAGCCCTCCGCTCTTTTAATTTTCATTTTTTTTGTCTGGTTTTAACTGGATTTTATCTCACTTTTAAATGGTCCCCATAAAAAAACCGAGAATTATTAATATCTCTCTGAAAGCATGCTAGATCTGACCAAAAAATGAAAAAACACTGGTTTTTCGAAAAAACGACTGCCCTCCGCTCTTTTAATTTTAATTTTTTTTGTCTGGTTTTAATTGGTTTTTATCGCACTTTTAAATGATCCCTATCAGAAAACCGATAATTATTAATATCCGTCTCAATACATGCAAAATCTGAACAAAAAATGAAAAAACACAGGGTTTTTGGAAAAACGACTGCCCTCCGCTCTTCTAATTTTTATTTTTTTGTCTGGTTTGAATTGGTTTTTATCCTTCTTTTAAGTGATTCTTGGCAAAAAACCGAGAATCATTAACAAATGCCTGATAAAGTGCTCGGAGTTTGATAAATCTTAAATTTTTGCCATTTTCGCAGGTTTTTCGAATTTAATTTTAATGTATTTGATTTTATATATGTAATATCAATTTTTTGGGTTACAGTGGGTCGTAAGTATCGAAGTTTTAACAATAAAAAATTTTTCGTTACATTATCGTTATAAACTTCAATGCAATACGATCTTACACGTTTTTTTCGTTTATGAAGATTTTTTTGGACCTTTAAAAAATAGTAAATAATAAAAAATTTGTTACATAAATTATTGGATCTTATTCTTTAAACTTTTCTGAGGAGAAACAGCTTTATCCGATCGAAAAATGTTAATTTTTATGGATTTTATATCAATTCCATGGAAAAGTTTTTTTTTCCATGCATTTTGCATGGGAAACTTTGAGCGCTTTGACCGAATTTCATGAATTTTTAAATTGAAATGAAGGGAATTTGCAATAAATAAAGCCAGGTTGACGATAAGTTTAGTATTGAAACTATTATTTAGTAACAATTTACTTATTTAAAAAAACTGGGAAGCCCAGGTTGGCCCCAACTGGCGCCCACTTACAAACTGGGAAATACTGGGAACTTTTCTACACGGGCCTTGAATTAACATTACGTAATAAATACACGTAATAAAAGTGAATTAATTTAATAAAACATATTTTAACTTTACAATAGATAATACAAGTTATATTTTCAGGAATAAAAGCAAGAATATACAGCGATTTAAAGATAATTTAAAAGAAATATCTTCTACTCTTAAAAAAGGTAGAACAAAATACCGAAAACTACAAAAAAATTAAAATGAATGTAACCAATCTGTTTTTAGATCCAGTACAAACTGTTCATTTTCTTTCTGTATTTCACTATATAAATACATTAGGTGATATATTCTACAGTCATAACCTTCTCGAATCTTCAGAAAAGTCTCAACCTTTTCCGGTACTGAATGCATTATTCGATTACGTAAATCGAGAAACTAATGAAACAGAGGCAAAAAGATATCTAGTACAAGAACTTTTGAAGGGAAGCGATCTGTATGGAGGAAATAAAAATGAAACACTGGACTTGGACTATATCGATTCAACTTTTGAGTACATTATAGGTAAAATTGTATTCGCTAACTACGGAAACATCTACGGTTATGTGGCAAAAATTGTCAACTTGTCAAATAATTTAACACTATCTTCCTTCAAACAAGAAATATTTCAAGATTTGCAACAAATTGAATATTTTAACCAGAATGGATCAGTTTCTAAACTCAGTCAATTAGCAGCAACTAAAATAAGAGATGTTTATCTGTGGCCATTATTCCCTCAGCCGGAAAAAGATATGAATATAACAGACATTGATTATATTTACGCTCAGGCAGGATTATCATTTGCTAACTCGGCTCGACTTAATTTGACTAATATTACTTTTACTGACTATATAACAATGTCCCAAATTCTAGAAATTGCAGCCATACACAATGGGACTGATCAAAATGTTCTAAAAGTTTTTACCCTTCCAGCTTTAATCTTCTATGCCTTTAAAGAAAAGGAGAAGTTCAAGAAGCAAAATATAGCAATGGGTATTAAAAATGAACTTTTTTTAACTGAGGTTTTCATAACTTTATTTTCTCATCTAAACAAAACATTTGAGAAAATTAATCAAGAAGCATACAAAAGTAGCCCACAGTACGGCTTTAACGTCGCAATGTCGGAATTTAAAAATCGTACTCACATAGCAGAAATTATTTTGCGGGAAAACTGCCCTTCTTTAAATGAAAGCGAATATGAATCAGCAGTTAACAAATACAAGTTATTTGCTTCAAGCAGTAAATGTCCAAATAATGATAGTGCATTATTACCAAACGTTGATACAATTTTTGAATCACAGATTAAAAACATTCGAGAAAAATATTATGCATGTTTGCAAGTTTTAATTCGAGAGATATTGTATGAAGCTCAATTAGTAGAATCAATTAATTCAACAGAAACCACAGTTTTTCAAAGCCAAGTGGTTCCAATTCAGATATATTGTTTTCCTTCTCCCTGCCCACCGTATCAACCTCCTTTAAAATCAAATGTTTATTTATTCGCACTGCGACGTAATGAATCAGACTCTTTTTATGCCTTGATAAACAATCAAAATAATTTGACTTTACTCTCATACGATAGTGACAAAGAATATTTCATGAAAAATGCGGGTTTACCAACAGACACTTCATTAGAAGTATCTTCAGTTGCTACAAAGCTAAAGCACAAATTTGAAACCTTTGACAAATTTGTAGATAGAATAGCAGACTTTAAGGCAAAACAATTTGCTGCGCAATTACATAGCACAGGATATGAAAAAACTTTTGCAGAACGAGTTGTTGATCTTTTACTGGCGTTAGTGCCATTTTATAATTGCGTGAGATTTTCAAGAGCAGAAAATTACGTCGGTGCTACATTTTCATGCATCAGTGACATTTTAAACTGGATTCCATTTGCAGGACAAATGGTAAAAATAGGTTACAAAATTAGCAATGTTGCTTTCAGTCAGGCACTGATTGCAGGAAAAGTTACACTTAGAACAGTGGCTGCTAGACAAGCAATTCGTGTTTCCTTGGTTCTTGGATTTCAGGAAGCAACAACTGGGATGACCGGGTTCTTAAGAAGTGTAATTTTTACGAGAGAAATGCTAAAGCACGTCTCGCTTGGTGTAATTCGTGCAGTAGATCCTGGATTTGAATTTGCGGGTAAATTAAGTTGGAAGGGAGGTGTTTTATTGAGTAATGTGTTAAAAAAGTCATGGACAACTGTTTCAAGGAAATTTTCTCATTTGAATATCAATATTGCGCACTTTAAAAACTGCTGGAAAGAATTTACAAAAGAGACTGTTCAGTCAGCAGACGAGTTGGGTATGATACCAATTTTACAAGGACAAATAGATGGATATGACGTTTTTAGACATATGTACCCTGGAGGAGTGCACCCCTATGGACCAAAGTTTATTCGCTTACCCACCGGTAATGCTGAATTAAGAAGCAGAATTGGTTTTAATACTAAAATTCCCGTTGTTAAAACTAGAGCCACTAAGTTGGGTAAAGTATACTATAAAAAAGTCGATTTGACAACTGGAGAAGCTGTGGGTCTTGAGCTAAAATTAAACAAAAACGGCTTTCTGGAACCCGTTAGACCTGCATTTCGTGAACATATTGGCATTATAATTCGAGAAGGTCTCAGTGGCAGAGGCAAAGTGGCGCGTCAAAGGGAAGAGTGTATTGAGAGTGCTGTTAATCTAGTAACCGAATCTGATCTCGGGGTTAGTACTGAAGAGGCAAATATCGTGATAAGGCATTATGTTTTGGCGAATAATCACGGATTGGAAATTCAAGAGAACTTAGTAAATGTAAATGTAGATCCAAATTTAATCAAGCAGATAGATGATGTAAATCCTGAAACAATCAAGAAATATTTAGGAGAAGGTCCTATAACAGTTGATCCGAAGTTAAATAAATACTTGATTGTACCAACGTACAAAGATTTTGCGCTTGATTGGATTCGAAGTAGGCGAGTTGATTTGGTGTATCGAAATTGGTATTTAAATGAACCCAAAGATTTGGAGAGATTATTGTACGAACCAGTTTTCGATCAGATAACAAAATATGACATAAACGAAGCAGAAACAAGAATTACTCCTTTTTTTGGATCTAATCATCAAGAACAAGTCGGTATGGATCTTTTTGACGTTCTTAGTGACTATGAACTGTTTGGAGTTTCTGAATACATTATGTTCGAAGATTACTATGCTTTATTAATGTATATTCACAATGATTACTCAGATATAACAGAAAATGTTGTTATTCAAACGTTTATGAGGCGCGCAATTCTTAGATTAGCTGTTAGGCAAACTGCTGAAGATTCTGCTGAGTTTTCTAAAATGTATTACTGTATAGAATTTTTAAGTGCAGAAACAACTAAAAAGTATTTTGCATTGTGGGGGAAAAAAGTGTTTGTGACACAAACCTTTCATAAACTTTTTGCTAAAGAGAACGAAGCAAATAGAGAAATGTCCAATTTTATTCAAAGACAATCGCAGGAAGCTTCAATAAAGCCGCTAGTAGTAAAATACGAAATGCATGTTACTTCGAACTATTTAGTTGTAAATTTAAAGAATCTAGTTACTTCTAATGAAGAAATTGCAATACTTCTTCCTAATGTAGATTTCTTTATACAGAGTGTAATTAAACAAGAGGAAACTTCAATTGTAAAAATGTACAACAAACTTGTTATAAAAGAAAGATGGTTAATTGAAACTATGAATGAAATAACAGCTATTTAGTCTTATTATTTAAACTTAAACATAAATTCTTTCATTTTCGTTATTTCAAGCTATTCGTTATTTTGTGAATAAAATATTTAAAAAATATGTTTTTATATGTACTTTGGATTGATTTGACTATTTGTATGATGTAGTATTGAATATAGGAAAATATTGGTCAATCAAAAAAAGAATCGGGAACATTTGGCCACAAATAGAAGCTAATATATTTCTGTATTATCTTCGTTTAGAGTATAAAAATTGTATTTTTTATTAAATAATAAGTATTTTTATGTTTGTAATTAAAGAAAAAAATTTGTACTTATACCTTGGGAATTCAAAAATTAAACATGTAAATTTTGGTTACATGAATTATTAATATTTTAAAATAAATAAATAGCAAAGAAGAGTTGCATATAGAAAAAATTGATTGGATATACTGAAATTTAAACTAGATGGTGTAATAAATATGTAAATTTTACAAGCAAATCATTTATAAAAGTCTAATTTAATTATTCTTCTAAAATAATAATTTTAAAATTATTCTTTGAGGGAACGGCTCTTATTAATTCTTCATTATAAATAAGGAAGATCACCCAACAGTAGATAATGGCAAACAATAGATAATTTGAATTTTCTAAAAAATAATTTTAAAGTTTTAATTCAGCTTATTATATTTTAGGAATAAAATAAGGTAACCTAGCAATGTTTTTTTGAAAGGGTATAAATAATTAACGAGTAGAAATGAAAAAACCCGTTTTTGAGAGTTGAAAAAAATTAACTTGAAATATATTTATAGTTTTTATGAAGAATACAATACAAATATACAAAATGTATATTTCAATTAATAATTAATTAATTGTAAAATATAATAAAATATTAAATAATTGTTAAATTGTAGAAAAAATGCAAAGAAAGTTTTCAACAAGAACAAACTCTGTTATAAAAGAAAATGTTAAGTAAAGTAATAAATAAATTAATAAACATCCTGGAAAAGAAACTGACGAAGATAAACCAAGTAGGACGTTTCCAATTCTAATAAGCTTAAAATAAATTACTGACTTTTTATTTTATTTTCAGATTAACTTCACGAAAATAAAAAAAAAACTTCAACTCAGAACGCAATGCCAGTAAAACAGGAAATGGATATAAAATTATGAGAAAATAGATTAATTTTTCAAAGTTTTGAAAATCTGTGTAGGGATAGAGCGACTGACAGAATCTATTAAAAATATCCAATTTTATCATTCTTTAACTGAACGAACTTTAAAATATAACAAGAGTCTAACAAAGACTAAGGATTATTTTTTTAAACATTTTACTAAAATTTTAGAAATTTAACATAATTATTCAAAGTTTCGAAAATCTGACTAGAACAACGTGTTTGATTTCTAAAACGATTTCACTAAAATTTCAAAAATTTAATTAAGTTTTTCAAAGTTTCGAAAGTTTTACTAGAACTATAACTAGTAGAATAATTTTATAATTTCTTAAACTTTGTAACGTAATAAGCCTAAAGAGTTGACAAGAATTTAACAACGATTAAGGGTGAATTTTAGAAAAGATTTTATTAAATATTAGAAATTTAACTGAATTTTTTAAATTTTCGAAACGACGAATAAGATTAAAAAACGAAATTCGTTTCATCTAATTAATTCTATATAGGTGCCAGACCCTTCAGGTTAAATCGTTTTAAAGTCACCGTGAAGGTCTTTTACTTATGTTTTAGTTTGTATTATAAATATTTAAAATTATAAATTATTACTATTATTTGCATATGCTTTTCATAAAAGAAATGTAAAATGCAAATTTTATAAAGTAAGCAATAAACATTTGTAATGATAGTTTCACACTTGTGTAAAATTTAAGAAACTGTCGCAAGCAAAAATTAATTAATATTACACACATTATACAGCATTCATAAACTTCAAGTATTAAAATATTAAATATAGAATCTACAGCATTTAAAGTACAATTAAAAATAAGAATTTCTTTTTTGATGTTTAATTTAATTAATCATAATCAAAATTTAAAAATTATTTATACCACGGAGATTAAAGTAGTTTCAATTTCAATTGACACATCAGTCTAAAACCACATTTTTATATTTAGCGTTATAAAATCCAAATTGAAGACCAATTAATAAGTAGAGCATTTTACCAAACATCAAAAACGACATTAGAATCAACTTAAACAATTTTAAGGTAAGTTTTTATAATTACCTGTTCCTTTTATCAAGATATGGGTAAAAACAATATACATAAAAATTCATGGTAAAAATAATAAAAAACTGAACTAAAAACATTTGAAACAAAAGTTTTAGTTTATGAAAACTACATACTATACTTAGGTATTTTTCTGCGCTAATTACGAAAATAGTAAAGAAAATTGAGGATTAGCATATTTTCAGAGCCAAAACCATTAAAATTCATAAAAATTAGGTTTTTATATTTTTTTTTCATTATTTCGTCATTTCTTAATTAACTTCTTTTTTTTTAATTATTTTCTTCCATTTTCAGTTATTTTAGTCATAATTAAATTGTATTCTTGAAATTTCAATTACAATTATTGGAAAATTAATGTTTTAAAATTTCGTCTATATCTCATCTTTCAATTATTTTCATATATTTCAACTTATAGTCTTTAATTTTAAATTATTTTTTTATTAAATTTCTTTAATTTCTTTAAGTTTCAATGCTTAAAATTCAATTATTCTTGTCATTTTTTAACAACTTTTTTAAACTCCAATTTTTTAGTTAAATTTTAATTTTTAAAAATATATGTTTCAATGCAATTTCTTCGTTTTCCAATTAAAATAAATTTTAAAAGTTTCTTCTCAATTTTGGATTATTTTTCTTCCTTCAATTATTTTCGGCATTTTTATTAAATGTCTTCAATTTGCCACTATTTTTCGCAATTTATAAATTTCTGTCTTCAATTACAATTTTTTCGGTATTTTAAAATTAATTGCAGTGTTTTTCATTTACTTTCTTCAATCTAAGATAGTTGCGTTTTTTTCAATTATACTTGTAATTTTTAAAATAATTTTCTTAAATTTTCAATGATTTTCTTCTACTCTTAATTATTTTTTTGAATTATAAATTTTGCAATTATGTTTGTTAATAATTAATTTAAGTCTTTAATTCGGATTGTTTTTCCCATTTTGAAATAATTTTCTTATATTTTCGGTTATTTCCTTCAATTTCGAACTTGTAGCCTAAAATTTTCAACTATTATATTTTTTGTTTTTAAATGGGTTTCTTGAATCTCAATTTTTCTCGACATTTATAATGAATTTTTCCCTTCTTCAAAATTATTTTCTTAAATTTTCCTTCTTTCCTTGTTCAGTTTAAAACAGTTGTCTTAAATTTCAATTAAATTTTGTCATTTTTTCATGTATTTCTTTTTCATTCAATTTTTTTCTTCTCTTTTAACTTGAAGCCTATACAATTATCAATTATTTTTGCTAATTATAACGAATTTCTTCAACTTTCAATTTCTGTCTTCAATTAAGTAAGTGCCCTTAACAACCACACTTTTTTAAACTTGCAGGCTCAAAAGGAAATTTAAGCAACAAAAAATACCCATCGTATCGGATTTAATTTAAAAACTGACTTTAAACAACAGTTGTATCAACAATCATCGATCAAGATGAACAACTCTAATCTCTTTCTGGATTCCATCCAAACTATGCAATTCCTTTCAGTATTTACTTACATAAATATACTAAGTGAGAAGATGGGGGAAACACTTTTGTGATTGTCAATTCTCTGTATGAATATCTCGAAAAAACGAAGAATGAAACAGAAACCAAGAGACAACTCTTAAAACGTTTGTTAAGTGACAGCGATCTATACGGTGGTAAGGAAAATGAAACTCTTGACATCAAATATATCAATGAAACTTTTGATTACATAATCAGCAATGTTGTTTTTTCTCAAACTGGTGGAATCAACGGTTATTTAGCTGAAATTGTCAACAGATCAAATAATTTAACTCTATCAGTTTTTAAAAAAGATGTTAATGAACAGCTCTTCAATTTGCGACAGTTAAACAATGATGGTTCAATTTCAAAACTAAGTGAACTTGCAGCACAAAAAATTGCAGAAACACTTATTTGGCCTCTGTTTCCTGATCCGCCTAATGACATGGAAGTAATTAGTATTAAATACCTGTATTCATTAGCTGGACTCAAATTAGCTCAGGCTGCTCAGATGAATCTAACCAACATTTCTTTTACGAAATATGTCACAATCGGGATAACAATAGAAGCATCTGTACTGCAAAACAAAATTCCTGATTCGGCATTACAAATTTTTACTCTTCCAGCACTTTTTTACTATGCGTATAAAGAAAGAGAAAAATTTAATCAAAAGACAATTAAAATTTTATTAAAAGATAAAGAATTTTGGGCTGAAGCTTTCTTTACCTTGTTTTCATACTTCAATTCAACATTTGAAATGATTAATCAAAAGGCATTAGAAAGCGATTCATTTTATCAGTTTCACCTTGCAATGTCAACAGTTAAAAATCGTACTGTGATGGCAGAAGAATTTTTGAGTAGGGAATGTGCATACAACAAAACTCATCTTGAAGCAGAAGTTGACAATTACAAAACTTTTGTTTCAAAGACCTATTGCTCTACCAACTAGAAAAAATTACCAAACCTTGATGAAATGTATAAAGCTCAATTTTCGAAGGTACGAGAAAAATATCAAATACTTGAAAAAGATTTAATTTAGGAAGCATTCGAAGAATTTACGGAATTGAGAAATTTAATAGAATCGCCTAATACAAAAGTTTACAGAAGTCAGGCAAAGCCATATAATATGCGTTGTAACATGTGTGCGCCACGGATCCCAGTTCCAAAATTAAATATTAACTTATTTGTACTTCGAAATTACAGTCAACTTATATTTTTTGCGTTAGAAAAAAATGAAAATAATGTTACTGTGTTGCTTTTGAACGATAATAAAATTGAATTTAACAAGCGCGTAGGGTTACCTGAAACGTCAACATTGGAAATTCCTCCACTCATTGAATTCTTTAAAAGAACGGACGAAAATTTTGATAATTTCGTACAAAGAGTTGCAGAGATAAAAGCAGATGAGTTTAAAAATCAGCTTTATGACTATGGTTACGAGAAAACGTCTGTTGGAAAATTTCTAGATATTATAAAGTCATTTATACCGTTTTATGACTGTGTAAAATATGCAAAAGCAGGACAACCGGGTCCAGCCGGATTGTCATGCTTTATGGATATTATGGGTTTTATTCCATTTATTGGACAGATATCAAAAATAGGTTTGAAACTGAGCGCTCTATAGCCACCAATAAACTATTTTTAGCCACTGGACTTTCCATAAGGACATTTACATTAAGACAGGCGATTTTCTTAACTTTAGGTAATGGACTTAGAAATGTAGCAGCTGGCATACAAAACATGGTAACAAAAGTGATTCTCACTAAGGAAATGTTTAAAAGCTTCTCTCTTGGGTGACTTCGAGTAGTAGATCCTGGTTTTGAATTTCTTTGGAAATTGAGTTGGCGTGGGAGTATTATGATAGGCAATGTAATGAAGAACCTGTCTAAAAACATTGTAAAAAAATTGTCATCTTTGAATTTTAAATATGCTAAGTTTAAAGATATTTGGCAGCACCTAACAAACAAAATAGTCAAGTCTAGTGATAGTTCGGGATTGACTTTAATTTCTGTGGGTCGATTGGAGGGTCATGATGTCTTTAGATACGTTTATCCAGAAGGAACAAATTGTTATGGGTTAAAATGTGTCCGCCTGTCTAATAAAAACGCCGAATTAAGAAAAGTCGTTGGTTTTGATAATGATGTTCCTGTTGTCATAACCAGAGTTTCTAAACGCGGGAAGGTACACGTAAAAAAAACTGGAGTTCAGCTTACTTCAACTGGAGTAATGGGAATCACAAAAAATAGTAATATATAGGATAGCTACAGCCTGGAGTAAAGGTTAACACAATTTCGATTAATTTCGATTGTCAGCTGAGTGACTAGTTTCCTGGAGTAGATGCAATTACAGCATTTTTTTACGTGTATTTTACAAGAAAGTTGATTTAAAAACTGAAGAGACATTTGGTCTTGAAATGAAAGTTAACAAAAATAATTATCTCAAAAATGTCAGTCCACCATTTCGACAACACATTAATAAAATCGTGACGGAAGGTCTAAGTGGCAGGGGAGCATTAATGGCTCAAAGAGATAAAAGCATTGAAAATGCTGCGAAATTAGTTGGAGAAGCTAATTTTGGAATTAGCACGAGTCAAGCGAAGACATTTGGTTTTAGCTACTGATTCACCTTTGAAAAAGGCAGAGGAAGGTCTACATCTTTTAGAAGCAGATCATATTAACTTTGATAATGATATGATTTTTGAAGTTAAAGATTTTATAAAGGATCACCTTCTTGATGGGGATGATTTACTTACAATGAGCTCAGATTTGAGCCAGTATATACTAGTACCTACATATAAAGAGTTTGCACTTGACTGGATTAGAACTCAAAAAATGAATACCTTATACGCGGATTTTTTTGTTCGTTACCCTGATGAACTGAAAAACATTTTGTATTACGATAAGTTTTACGATCCAGATAATTTTAATTTAGTGGACGCACAGCAAAAAATTGCTGCATGTTATCCGACGCCTTCTTCAACACAAAGGTTTCTCAATATTCAGAATAAATATTATGAATTTATTTCGAAACACGCATGGACTAATACTGGTTTTGAAGATTTTTATACACTGTCAAGTTGGGCGGATAGTGAATTTAAGAAAGTCTCGGATAACACAGTTCTTTCTTTGGTTTCAAAAGCATTGTACAGATCTGCAGTTAGACAAATGACTGATGATTTTTCTGAGTTGCCGAATGTTTCGTATCGTGTTGAAAGCAGAGATATAAACTATTTCAATGACAATGTTGCACCACTAATTGAAAGATCTTTTACATTAACTGATTTTGTCATATCATTGAAAAGACGTATTTAAAATACTTCAAATAATGCAAATTTAGGAAGTAAATAATTTAATGCAAATTATGCATTAATAATTTCTAAACAAATGAAATATTTGTTAAAATCTAAGAGTTTCAACACAAAATAGTAGGGTTAATTTAGTTTATAAGAAGAATGCAACCAGCCTTACAATTCAATATGATTTTAATAAAAAATTGAAATATTTATTAGGAATCAAAATTACTTCATTTATTTTATTTTTTTATAGTAATCAATGCAATTTACTATGATTTTAAAAATAAAGTGAATCAAAGATTTATCAAATATTTTAGTTATATCCGAGGGGCTACGCACTCTCGAGTTGACTCGTCGTTAGACATTTTAAATGGTCTAACTCGTCTTAGACTCGAGTTGACTCGCACCCGACTCGGCGTTATTCATCGCTATTCGTCGGACTCGCGTTATTCAGAAGTACTCGCTTAGACTCTCCTAAGGCCACTCTTAAGGCCTTCTAATGCGTAAAGGATCTTTACTCACTCGGGCCCATTAGACTGAGCATTTGCAGTGTACAATTTGAATGTTAGTTAATATTAATATTTATTTGAACATTAATTTAAATAACTATTATTATATATTATAAGTGTATTTTAGTTTTTAAAAATATGTGATATTTTATATTAAAAATATTTATGTTAGTATGAAAATAAAAGTATATTTAGTAGTCTCTAAATCGGAAAATTAGTAAAAAATCAACCAATTAGGAGAGACCACTCAACAAAAGATAATGACAAACAGTAGATAATTTGAATTTTCTAAAAAATGATTTTAAAATTATAATTCAGCATATTATAATAAGATTTTAGGAATAAAAAAAGGTAACCTAACAAAGTTTTTTTGAAAGAATATAAATAATTATACCGTGTAAAAATGAAAAGAACCGTTTTTGAACGTTGAAAAAAAATTAACCTGAAATAAATAGGTTTCGTGAAAAATAAAAATTTTTTAGGTATCGTAAATGTATTATTATCAAAATTCATAGCTTAAAAAGTAAAACATGCCATTACGAAGTGTTAGTTTTCTTCATTCATAATTATTTAAACACTTTTTATGAACTAGTATGGATTCTAACAGTAAATAATCCATTATACATATAGATTATAGAAATTTCAGAAGTTGAGGTTATGTTCTGATAGGTTAAATTCTGATAGTTTAACGCAAAAATACTTCTTATTAATTTTATTCAGATTAAAATTATCTATCGTTTTTGTTTGTAACATTTTTTTCTAACATTAATATTTCTTAATTTTTAATGCAAAACACTAAAAACCATAGGAGTAGAAAATCGTTATTATACCCCTCTTTTCATAATGGCAGACAAAGTTACCACCGCATTACAAGAAATATTGGTGACCTCGGAATAATGCTTTATTCAATAATCTTTAATTAACAACTCTTATAGTGATTGATTGAAACTGAGTAAGTGGGGATTGAGCATTTCCATGCGCTCTCTAGCGTTTCCTAATCATCGCAGAACAACAACAAAAACTTTTTATTTTACTTTGATTTGTGTTTTTAAAATTTTTTGAGGTTATTTCAAAAAGTAGAACCAGTCTAACAATTCTGACTTCGGATTCGGATTCAAATAAAATTAGTCATAACTTTTGTTAAGTTTGTTATAAACAAATTTTAATCGCAAAATCTTTAAAAGTGGTAAATTTTACCTTAGAAGTGATATCAGGGTGTCAACTAATAACGTCCCACAAAATTCCCGGTCATTTCCCGGTTTTTGATCCTATTTTTTCCGGTTTTTTCTCTTGTTAACTTAAAATTTATTTTAAATAGAAATAGACCTACAAATGACTACAAAAAATGAAGATAACAGTTGATAATTGAAGAAAATAATTAAAATTCAAAAAAAATAAATGAGATTTGAAGAATGAAATATTAAACTTTAAAAAAAAAAATTAATAATGGAAAGAAATAATTGAACAAAGACAAAGATATTTGACAATTAGAAACAAAATTAAAGACAAAATTAAATATTAATCTACAATTGAACAATAATTGCAGAAATTGAACAATGGTTATTAAATTCAAAGAATATAATTGAAAATTTGTCAACTACATAAAAAATAAAAAAAATAAATAAATTTTTAATTTAAGTTAATAATTCAAAATTGAAGAACTAAATTGAAAATTAATTAATGAAATTGAAATCAGAAAAGCACAGAATTATTGAATTAAAAAAAAAATTGAAAATTGAGAAATAAAATTGAAATTCGAATACAATAATTGAGAATTAAAGAAAATTACTTAACAATTGGATTAAAAAAAGAAGAAAATAATTTATATTAAAAAAAAAAGTGGAAATGCCAGGAATTCTTTAATATTGAAGAAAACATTAAAAATTGAAGAATAGAATTGTTATTTAAAGAAATTAATTGAGAATTGAAAAAAATAATTGAACAATTAAATAATTAATTGAAAATAGAAGAAATTTTTGAAAATTAAAGGAGGCTTTGAAACATGAAATAAATAACTGATAATTGAAAAAAAATAATTGAAAAAAGTCGAGATTACTGAATATTGAAACAAACAATTGAAAATTGAACAAAATAATTAAAAATTAAAGAAAATAATTCAATATTGAAGAAAGTACTTAAAAACTAAAGACAATATTTGACAACGGCAGAAAAATTCAGAAATCGACGGATGTAATTGCGAAATGATAAAAATAAAAAAAAATTATCAATTTAAATAAAAATTGAAAGAATTGAGAAAAAATTGAAAATTGAAATAAATTGAGAAATTGAAAGAAATATGAAAAAATAATTTGAAATTGAAGAAAGTAGTTGAAATTTAAGAATAAAATTGGAAATTGAAGAAAATAATTGAGAATTAAAAAAAATCATTGTAAAAAGCCTAGAGTTATTGAATATTGAAAAAAACAATTGAAAATTAAAGAATGGAATTGAATGTCGAAAATTATAATTAAGAATTAAAGAAAATAATTGGAAATTGAATCAAATAATTGGTAATTGAAGAAAATAGTAGAAAATCGAAGAAAATAATTGAGAAGTGTAGAAAATAATTGGAAATTGAAGAGAATAATTAAAAATTGAAAAGAATAATTGTCAGTTGAAGAAAATAATTGTGAATTTCTAAAAATAGTTGAATAATTGAATAATTGAATTGAGGCTTCAAGAACGTAATCGATAATTGAAAAAAGCCGAGAATTATTGAATATCGAAGAAAATAATTGAAATATGATGAAAATAATTGATGATTGAAAGCACGTAATAGAATTGCTCATAACTATATAAACTATTGTGCAATTATTATTATTATTTTTCAATTGCATAATTGTCGCATAATTACACAAAATTTAAACGCATAATCAGATTGGTTTAAAAAGCCTAAAGTTATTATCTTTATTTATAAAACAAATTGATATATTAGTCAAATTTATTAGCACAGAAAGAAAATTCCCGGTTTGACGGAAAATTCTCGGTTAATTCCCGGTTAATTCCCGGTTTTTTCCGGTCAATTTAAATTCTCGGTTATTTCCCGGTTTTCCCGGTTAGTAGACACCCTGCATTATAAAATAAGAAATATGAATGTTAGAAAATAATGTTTCAAACAAAAATGATAGATAATTTTAATCTGCATAAAATTAATACGATGTATTTTTTGCGTTAATGCTCTAGATTACGAGATAATTATTGCAATACAAAATTTTACCACTATTTTCAAGATGGCGGACAAAGTTACCACCTCTCGAGGTCGCAAACTTGAAGTTAAACTTAGGGAATGTTCCTCTTTCGACTACAAAAAACATTGACGACCTCGGATTAATGCATTTTACAAAATCTTTAATTAATTGCTCTTATGGTGTCAACTTGAGAATGCACAAGTAGTAATTACTTACTTCAGTGCGTTCTGCAGCGCTTCTTAATTATCGTAGAGTCAAATTTTAAATGTAAATTTGTTTATTTTTTTATTATCTACAACTTTTATAGGACCTATTTTTGTAGAAAATTGCATAATAATCGCGAAATTAGCAAAAAAAGATTTTCTACCCCTATGGTTTATGAAATTTTACATTATAAATAAAAAAATATTAATATTGGAAAAAAAAGTTTTAAATAAAAACGATATATAATTTTAATCTTTATAAAATTAGTAAGAAGCATTTTTTGCGTTAATGCTCTAGATTACGAGATATTTGCGATGCAAAATTTCACCCCTTTTTTCAAGATGGCGGACAAAGTTACCACCCTTCGAGGTCGCAAACTTCAAGTTAAGCTCAGGGAATATTCCTCTTTCAATGGTAAAAAAATTTCCGACCTCGGAATTAATGTTTTGTTGAGGCTTTTTGAACGACAATTTGACTGGACTAAAATCATCCTAAATCTCTTTTAACAGGTTTCAACAATCGATGAATGACAATTATTAAAAAAAAGAAATTATTTATTTTAACTAACAATTTTCAAATAATTGAAAAAAATTGTTTATAAATTTTTTTATAAACAATTATAATTTATTTCATAGTGTAATGAATATTATTTTATAACAATATATAGAGAAGAATCACAGCGCTATATCTAACGAACTCTGGTTTGAGTTATTCAGGACTCGACCTTATTCGTCGCTATTCATCCTTATTTTTCGAGCGGCGAGTAAGATATTCGTCGCTATTCATCCTTATTTTTCGTTATTTGTCCTTAGCCGCTCTGGTACCTAAGCGGCGAGTACGATATTCGTCGCTATTTATCCTTATTTTTCGTTATTCCTTAAGTATCGGAGCGGCGAGTACGATATTTGGCACTATTTTACACTATTCTACGCTCTTTCACGTTATTTGGCGTTATTTCACGCTATTTCACCTTATTCCACGTTATATTTTGTTAACTCGTTTTAGCCCACGTTATTCGATGTACTCGAGAATTTTTAATAAGTCAACATCTTATTCACATAACTCTAAAGATATTCTCTCTAACAGAATAAGGTATTCGGGAGTGCGTAGCCCCTCGGTTATATCTTTTTCCAGAATTAGAAAATTAATTACTTTATTTGTATACGTTACAAATTTGCTGAAAAATTTGACAATTAAAAAGTAGCAACTAAAAATGTAAATAAAAACATTTATTTTACTATATCTAATATAATTATTTGTCCAATTGACATAAACTTTTTAATAAAAAAAGTTCTCTATTCTAATTAAATCAAAAGGTTTTGTGTTAAAACTTTTGGATATTCAAAAATAATTTGAAAAAAATAAATATAAATAAATAATATTGTAATACATAAATTTTTATTTTCTATTTTTAAATTCTCCAATTGTTTATTGAAATATTAAATGTAAATAAATAAGTTTTTACTGTTCGGAAACAAATTTTTTATGCTGAATCAAATTTTTTATTTTTGAAAAATAAAGTTGAATATTTTTCTTATGTAATGTAAATAGTTTTAATTTCTGTTTTTTTTATTATATTGAATTGAATATTTTATTTTTCACAAATAAAATAATTTACTTTTTAAAATCATAGTAAATTGCATTTCTTATTTTTTAAAAATAAAATGATGAAACTACTTGATAAATAACTTATTTATTTATTTTTTTATTTTTAATAACGTAGTTTACGAAGTAAACTTTTTTCTTGTACAAGCAAGATATATGTAAGTGTAGCATGAAATAAATCAAATAAATGTAATCTAAAACATATTTTGTTTCTAAGATCATATAAAATTGGATTTATTATTTTGTAAAAATAATATAAATAACAAATTTGGTTAATATTTATTTTCTTTAATTTTTACAACAGAAAATATTTATTAATTAGGTATTCTGTTTATTTAGTTTTAAAAAATAAAACAATTATTTTAGTCCCTATACAATCTCTATTTCCGATCTCCTATGTAAGGCTGGTTGCATTCTTCTTATAAACTAAACTAACCCTACTATTTTGTGTTGAAACTCTTAGATTTTAACAAATATTTCATTTGTTTAGAAATTATTAATGCATAATTTGCATTAAATTATTTACTTCCTAAATTTGCATTATTTGAAGTATTTTAAATACGTCTTTTCAATGAGCTAACTTTACTTGAAATAACAAACAAATTTCAATTTTTTTTAAAAAAAAGTCTGTAAAGTCATGTTTGGAACTTGATATAAATTAAATTTTGTAATACTTTACATTCTGTCTCTAAGAAGTGAATTCTATAATCAGGTTGAATAATATAATGGATATAATGTCTGTCTGTGTATAATTTCAAATCCAGCGCTGAGGTGAATAGTACTCGAAAATGCCGCATCAGAACAGCGCACAACAAACTATATTGTTTGACAGCTTCTTTGAAGAAACTGAAAAGTTTTTCACTTTCCTCGAGAAACTGACGCGAAATTAAAAGTGTAATCTAGAAAACAAAGTGCGTATAAAATTTGTAATTAAATTTAAATGTGCAGTACGGTGTTCATTTTCCGAAAAAGTGTCAGATTTTGCCGGAAAAAATTGTCAAAGTGGGAATCAGTGAGTGAAGTGTCAAGTGATTTTATTTTTCCTCGAGAAACTGACGCCACGTAAAAAGTTAAATCTCAAAAACTAAGTGAGATTTAACTTTTTTATTAAATTCAAATTTGTAGTACGGGACCTATTTTTGGACAAAGTTTCGGGTTTGACCGGAAAAAATTGCCAAGCTTGAAGTTTCATTGTAGGTAGATTCCGTCACATCAAGTTCGTCGAGAAACTGACGCTCGGGGAATACTTGATGTATCAAAAGTAAGTATTTTTCAGAATCTTTATTTCAGTAGAATTTGCAGTACGATTTCCTTTTCTGGATAAAATGTTGGGTTTTGTCGAAAAAAATTCCTAAGTGTTCCAAACACATGGGGGCCGTGTTTGAGAACCACTGTCAACCACGGCAGATTCTCTGTCTCCAACGGCCTGAAATTTTCGATTGTAACATTCTTCTGAAGTATTGCTACAATGCTACCCCAAATTTGCGATTTGCCATACAGTGAGTACTCGAAAATCGTTCGATCTTTCGATTTTTCGTTTTTTTTAAGTAGTCCTCTTTGACGATTTCAGGAACGTATGAATTTAAATTCATTTTCAAACGTCTTTACCTTCTTAATACTCGTATTCACGCCACAGTGCGATAAATTTGTAACAAAGTAAAATTCGTTATGTTTGTTTAGTTATATTGTTTTAAGTAAAGTTTTATTTATAGGTTTATTTATTTATTTATTTATTTATTTCGTTGATAAATATATATAAATATATATAAATCCCTCCTCCAAGTAACACGAGGTGCAAGTTGCATTCAGGTGAAAGGCAAATTTTTTACGATCAAAAATAATTCTTGTCACATGCCAATTGAGAAGTCTTATTTGAGCATAAATTTTCTTATAAAAAATAGGCAAATGTAGTTTTAAATAATTTTAGGTACCTTCATGGAAGGAAAGAGACGGAAAAAGTTGAAGACTACTCGATAGTTTCAGGTCCCCGAGGTCAAGATTTTGAGATAAACTTCCGAAAAACTTCAGGGTTCAAAAAACTTAGTTTTTAACTGAGTCATCTAATTAAACTTATTTTCTGGGTTATTTTTTGACAGCTTTATTAATCTCAATAAACTCCTTCTTCGAACCCGAGAGTTTTTCATTAGAATAATTTTATTTAACCAAGAAAGAGTGTTTTTGAGAACCAGACGAGAAAGATGTGAAGCCCCTGCCTCTATTCTTACCGCGTAATTTACAGTACAGTTGGGGAGATTCAAAAGTTTCTTAAAGAAGGAGACTTGAACACCCTCTAGTAAATCCAAAAAATTCAATCCTCATATTTGACTACCATAAGCTAGAATACTAAGAGCCACCTTTCGAACAGTTTAGTACAGGTTTCCAAGGATTCTGTTTTAACAAAATAAATTATTCTTGAAACTGAACCCACAGCGATGTTTCCTGCAGCCGGTTTAAAAGAACAAGAACTCTGAAAAATAATTCCGAGATAAGTATATTCTTTGACCACCTCAATGCTACTCTCATCAAATTCAAAATGTTTAAATTTTTTTGCTTTTGAAAAATCTTTTTAATCTATTAAAGCCACGTACACAACTGCCCCAGGATTGCTCAGATAAATCTGTAAAGTGTCTGTAAGGACAAACAAATTATCCAGGCAACCCATACCTTTTCAAAAACCTGCCTGAGATTCCGGAATGAGACTTCTAAAGAAATTTCTCTAAAATTTTCCGGATTAGAAGGATCCCCTTTTTTGAGAAGCATAAAGATGGTTTAATTTCCCCAGTCAATTGGAACTCTTTCTAAAACCAAAATTATATTGAAAAGGTGGTTTATATATAAGATCCAGTTCTGAGGCAGGTTCTTGAAAAAAGCATAATCGACTCCATCCAGCCCAGGGGCCTTTCTATTCTTACATTTAGCCAGGCAATTAATTATCTCTTCATAAGTTCTTGCGTCATCAAGCATAGGAATAGAACGCTTTAAAATAAGAAAATAACCGTCTCCATAGTCGGATTGGGCTGAGGGAAACGACTATGCAAAAAACGCTGCAATGTATCAATATCTACATTACATTGATGCGAAGATTTCGCCCTAGAGCACTTTATAATTTTTTCAAAATTCAGATGGATCTCTACAACGGCTTACTGCTTCGATTCGAGCTAAGTCATATGTTTTTCCCCTTTAAAGATTTTTTTTAGATTATGCTTTTCTTTGTAATAAATGTTCTTGGAGAAGTTACAAAAATGATTTAATTTACAAACTTTTATTAGAATCCATGTCATTGATTTCCAGGTCCACGTTGGCCACCTCTTCTTTCCAAGACATTGTGGAAAAATATAAAGGACCGATGCTTGAATTAAAGTATAATCTATTAGAGTTTAAGTTAACAATTTTTTGAGGTACAAGAGAGAGATGTCACCGGAATATGGTCCGATGAGGTAACTAAATGTGTGACCTTCAAATCAAGAATGAGGGGAAGAGCACCCATAGAACACTACACCAAGTCTATCACGCTCGAACCAGTTGGACCCAAAAACTTAAAATTAGCCGGAGAATATCACTATAGCAACGATTATTTAAAAAAATTAAATCACTAGACTCAAAGTTATTAATAATTTGTATACCCTTAGGATTAGATATTAGGATTTTTTGTCTAAAAATTTTAAAAAAATTAAAAAACCGAGTTTATAAATTGAAAAAGGTCAGAGTTCAACTAGTTCGAATCTGCTACTCTTCCATTAAAGTCACCCCCCCAAAATAATAGGAAGACCAGAAAAATTAGTAAAAAGATTATTTATAATAAAATTAAAATTGTTAAAAAATTAATTACCGTGTAGCGCAAAATAACATAAACACAAAATAAACACAAAATGTCTTGTAGATTGAAAAAATGATGAATATCCGGTAAGTTGCCAATGTCATGTATGTTCCAAAATAAGATTTTTCCTACCTTGGAGTAGATTGAATAAGAATGGCGTTGAAGTCAGTTCACAAGATCGCAAGGTTATTGCTATTTCACCTCTTCATCGTCCCTTTTTAACTTCTTATGGTTAATGTCACTTTCGGAAGGTAAAACATCTTGGGTTGACTTAGCTCCATTAGTTAAAAATTTTCCAAGTAACTCATCCCCTTAAGAGAGTCCTTATGTGAACGGCTTCTTTTAGCTCCGATCTTCTGAGATCAAAGATCTGTCTTCTGAAGAGTGGAAGTGGAAAACTTCTCCTTCTGGAACTTTTTGATCTGTCCTATTTGAAACTGTGATATTTGGTCTTTCTGCACACTGTAATGTTGAGCATTAGTTAATCGAGACATTTCATTCTCTATAGCTGTCAATCTTCCTTCATTATTTGTCTGCTTCTTCTTTATACTTTCTAGCATATCATTAGTATCTTGGACTTTCTTTATCAGATCCGAGTGCGATGTCGATAATTCCTTAAGTGATGTAAACAATTTATTCCATCTATGTTCGTCCTTGAGGTCCGACATGCCAGTAGACGACGAGTACCCTACAACCCCACAAGCAACAAACCAAGATAAAAAGTGAAAATAAAAAAGGTACTCCAGTATTGGAGATTAAAATCATAGACACAAAAGAAAAAAGCAGGAAACACTTGGCGAACAAACAAATTGCACGGTGAAATACTTGTTTTACGAAAAATAATAAAATTTGGTACTGGACAAGACTTCAAATAAGTAATATCAAATCGACGAGATTTAATTTTCACGAGTTACATTAACACAACCGTACTCGACGACAGCTCGAGCGAAACTCTTTATTTATAGGTTAATTTTAAATAATTTTTACAATTTTAATTTGAAATTATTACGCGCCAATTGATCACGAGAGCCGAGCTCGTGATGTAGCATTTGCGTATCTTCCCTACTATTGCTCTCTCTCGCTGAGCGGGCAGTCATCTATAAAAAGAGAGTTCACTGCCGGATCGAGCAGATCTCCCCTATGGCGGCTTTGAGGTGCTCCTCTTATTCAACTATGAGAAATTCTAAAATCGAATTATTCAACTCTAAAAAATATTAAAGTAAAATTAATCAACTTTAAACAAAGTATACAAAGTTGAGTAATTCAATTTTGAAGAAGTTAAAAGACAAATTAAAGTGTTTTGAGTTGCTTCTCTTAGATTGTCCAGGTGAAATCAGTAACACATTTAATATTTGGATTTTTCTAAATATTAATTATGGTAATGTGAGAGAAATTCTGTTGGGTGCTACCGTCAGAAATTCTCGAGTTTATAATTTCCTGGAGAGAACTCGTAAAATGCTAAATTCGACAAAATTGTTTGATTTAGGTACTCCTAAATATAAGAACTATGAAGAATATTCAGACTTGGAATTTTATTTTAAGGTGCTCCTATATTAAAATTAAAAGTCAGAACCAAAAAAAAATGTGAAGATAATTTCTAATTCTCTAGGAGCTCTTGGAAGAATTTAAATATTTCACCGATTTTTTGGTCTAATTGAGGCACTCCTCTTCTATCTAATAAAAGTTAAATTTTCGAGTTTTTCCTCAAAAGGACCCGAAGATCTGGTAATTACAAAGTTATGGATTAATAAAAAATATTCTAGCTTTAATTCGAAAGAGAAATTTTGACTTTGCAATTTATTTCGTTATCTAGAGAAAGACTTTGTTTTAAAATGAGGATTAACCCCTAAATTAAGATTAACTATTCTAAAAGTTTTAGAACATTGGGATCCGACAGTCCTTTCTTTTAACAGAAGAGCACCTGAGTTAAGAGATACAGGTTTGTAACTTTGTAGAAATGAACATGACAAAAGACAAGTCATTTCAGATAGAAAATCGGAAAAAGAGCTTTATTAAAAATTGAGATAATTCTCCTAAATTTGCCAAGGAGCGTCTTGGACCAAATTCCAGAAATCTAGATTCTCGCTTTCTAAACTCGTGTAGAAATTAAATCTGGGCTCTAGCCATCCCATGACCGGAGAGCCCAAATTAAACTTGGGATCTGATCGGGCACTGGTAGGGGAGCCCAGGTGTAAGCTGGTCATTGCTCGGGCTTCTAACTGGCTCCTAATCAGAAATGTCCCCCTGTAATATTCAGGAGGTATCTAGACAACATATCGAAGTATACGGCTATAGCCCGAACAGAGATGTAAGAATTAAAAAAAAGCTTTTAAAAACAGCAGTGTATATAATAGATTTGGCGGTCAACATATAATACATGGAAGTTAACCTCAAATTGTGAAAATCTTGACTTCTCTAAAGTACCTAAGTACCCAACAGATGTCCAGGTCATTTCCGGTCAACTTCTTCAGGGAAGTTAGCCTCAAAATAAAAAGATCGACATCTATGAAGTACCGAAGTACTTAACCAATGTCCTGGTCATTTCCGGACAACTTCTTTAGAAAAGTTAACCTCAATATATGACAATAGATTTCCCAGTTAAAAATGTCGTGTATGTTCCCACGTGTGTTCCCATATGGGTTCCCGTACGGGATCCCATAAAGGTTCCTACATGGGTTCCCATATGGGATCCTGTGTGCCAGGGAACTTTGGCACGAACCCTCGAGGGAACACTGTACATAGGATCCCATGTGTAAGTGTTCCCTTACGGGACCCTTAATCTATTAAATGATTTAAATAAATCGACAAAAAGAAAATTGTTAACAAAATAATTCATTTGTCAGTTACTGTTACACACCATATTTACAAGAACAAAAAATCCACTGCGCAGCCATAAGTGCTATAGAAAACTACTGCGCAGCATGTTAAGTTTTCAAAAATTGATTTGAAATTCTATTTATATAGGATCCTATGTATAGTGTTCCCTCGAGGGTTCGTGCCAAAGTTTTTTAGGTTCATTTCTATGAAATGAACTCTCTTATTATAAGAAGAGATCCTTACCTATGTAGGTCGACATATAGGATCCTATGTGAAATCCTATATGATTACGGATTACTGATTACGGATTTGTTAGTGAAATTTAAAAAGAAATAAATCTACTAAAATAACGAAATGACGCGCTTAGAAAAAAATTTTTTATCAAAGGGAAGTCCTGAAAAGGACTGATTGTAATTTTTTTTTTCTATTTAATTATTTTTAAAAAAAGCACACTCTTTAGCACTTGAATAGTCAAGATAAAGAAATGTCAGATACGACATTATAAATAAAAGCATATTCCAGTGCTAAAGCGTGTGCCACTTTTAAATATTAAAAAATAGAAAATAAATTACAATCAGTCCTTTCAGGACTTCTCTATGATAAACAAAATTTTCTATGCGCGTTATTTCGTTATTTTAGGGGATTTGTTTCTGAGTTATTCAGTTTACATTTATTACTTTTTAAATTTTACCAACAACTCCGTAATCAGCGACTCCAAGAACCTTCTAGTAACAATATTCAGCTGATTTCAGTAATTTTTTTAAAAATTGTCCGCCATATTGGATCCGCCATTTTGAATTTTTAAATTTTGACATAAGATTCGTATTCAGCGACCCCAAAAACCCCCGGGTAACAATTTTCAGCTGAATTCAGTAATTTTTAAAAAATATGTCCGCCATATTGGATCCGCCATTTTGAATTTTTAAAAACTAACACCGGATTCGTAATCAGCGACCCTGAAAACCCCCGAGTAACGAATTTTAGTCGAATCCAATGGTTTTTTATTTTTTCGGCCGCCATATTGGATCCGCCATTTTGAATTTTCAAAAACTAAAACCGGATTCATAATCAGCGACCCTGAAAACCCCCGAGTAACGAATTTTAGTTGATTCCAATTGTTTTTTATTTTTTCGGCTGCCATATTGGATCCGCCATTTTGAATTTTCAAAAACTAATACCGGATTCGTAATCAGCGACCCTGAAAACCCCCGAGTAACGAATTTTAGTCGAATCCAATGGTTTTTTATTTTTTCGGCCGCCATATTGGATCCGCCATTTTGAATTTTCAAAAACTAAAACCGGATTCATAATCAGCGACCCTGAAAACCCCCGAGTAACGAATTTTAGTTGATTCCAATTGTTTTTTATTTTTTCGGCTGCCATATTGGATCCGCCATTTTGAATTTTCAAAAACTAATACCGGATTCGTAATCAGCGACCCTGAAAACCCCCGAGTAACGAATTTTAGTCGAATCCAATGGTTTTTTATTTTTTCGGCCGCCATATTGGATCCGCCATTTTGAATTTTCAAAAACTAAAACCGGATTCATAATCAGCGACCCTAAAAACCCCCGAGTAACGAGTTTTAGTCGAATCGAACCATTTTTGAAAAAGTTGTATACTCAGTATACTTGATTATGATTGTTTATCTTTAAACCCGTTTTTCTCGAAATGACATTTTTTTAAGTGGCGCAGGTAATTTAAAAAAATCTATCGTACCGATTGCTCTAATTTTTTTACAGCTTACTCTACACAACCATGGCTCTGGCCCGAACTAGAATTACGCATTTTTATTAATAACTTTTTTTTATTTTTAACTTTTTATCAATAATAAACGGTCGATTTTTGTATTTCTTTGTTTTATAGTCCGCCATTTTGTTATTTATTAACAAAAATGTTTTATTCTAGTTCAGGCGATTGCCGCTGACATACAGAACAATAATCAATTTGATTTTTTTGTTTTGGATAACGCCAACGGATGTTATCACCTGCGCCAGCCTCCTACTTCGTTTTTTTATTATAAACATTATTTATAAAAATATATATCAACATTAATTTTAAAATTATAAAATACAATTTTTTTGACAATTTATAATATGAACTAAAAGATGTTAAAAGATTTAATGTAATAATATAATGATTATTTTCTCTCTTTTAAATTATTTTCTTCAATTTTCTGTTACTTTAGTCATAGTTAGTTTTCTTCAAATTTTAATTCTTTTCTTTAAATTTCAATTACAATCTTGAATTTTTTATTTTCTCTTCAATTTCTTCAGCAATTTTGGTTTTCTATTTAAATTTTAATTATTGTCTTCAATTTCAATTATTTTTCTCATTTTTAAATTAAATTTTCCTTCCGTCTACTTTTCATTTTTCAATAATAATAATTTTCGTATACTTTAACTTATAGTTTTTAATTGTCAATTATTTTTTAAGGAATTCCTTCACGTTTAAATATTAATCTTTTAAATTCAATCATTTTTTATGAACTTTTTTTAAATTTCAGTTTATTATAATAATTATGTTTAAATAAATTTCTTCGTTTCTCATTTCTTTCTTTAATTTAAAACTATTATGTCTGCTATTTAAATTACTTTTAATATTTTTAAATATGGTTTTTTCTTTTTCAATTACACTAGAATTTTTTTGAGGGGACATATATTGAGGAGACTCTGTATACTAAGTTCGCGGCAATTTAGTGTAGAAGAAAAGTGGAGGGCATAGTGAAAAGAGTAAACACCTATTGTTTTCGCGCTCGAAAAAAATTTCTTGGGAAATAATGATCAGTTTATGATAAAAAAAATATTTGTAATGATAGTTACGCACTTGTGTAAAGTTAAAGAAACTGTCACGTGTAAAAAATAATTTTAATAAAAAACACGTATTATACATAGTTTCTTAGACTTAAACTAGTAAAATATTAAACACGTAATATTTAGTAAACAATGCATGCTTTAATGAAAAGGCTGATGATATATTATAACAGATATTATTAATTAGTCACTAAAGAGCACAGTTTTAATAAAGACTCATAATTTAAAAGGCATATTTTAATTACTGCGTGATACAACCATAATTGGAAATCAATTGATGTGTGAAAAATATTGTCAAACATGAAAAGGAGATTGGAATAAACTTTAACAATTTTAAGGTAAGATATTTTATTTACATATCAACTCTTTATGAAATACTTATTGAAACACCAATACAAAATAATTTTTATTTGAGTTTCCATGCAATATAATTCCTGTAATTTATGTAACTAATTCTTATTTAATATTCTAAAATGTTTAATAAATTAATGTCCCACATGTTAATTTTAACAATTACATTTTTTAGATAGATAAACTTACATAAAAAACAAAGCTTGACAATTCAAAAAAGATTCTATACATTTTAAAAACAATAGATCTACCATAAAGTTGCTATTTTTCAGGAACTTAATATATATCAGACACACTGAGAGACAGCTTGTATGATTAAATAATATGACTATATCAAAGTTTAGAATAAAACCGTTCGTAAAAAGGGCTTTGGTGATAAACTATAGGTACTAGGTATATTTGTATCAAAATTTAAAATAGGAATATTAGAATTTAATATGTGGGCGAAAGACCATAACACTATCAATCTTCCGCAAAAGATTGATTATGATTTTTCTTCAAAATTTCCTAAACCAGGGAATAATAGATATAAGTCCAATAAATATTAAAATGTAGATTTTATAATTTAATATAATAATTCTTCCAATTATAGAAATAAACATTCTTAAAGAACTAAGAAGTTAAAATTGGCCATGGTCTAATAGTAACTATATGGTATGGGTGATTATAAAATATTTTTATTAAAAATATATTTATAGATTTATTTTTCATAGTTAGTTTCTGAAGAATATAAAATTCTTAAAATTGAAAATACATAGGCTTGGATAAATGAAACTGCTAATTCTAGAGTTATTAAAGTTGATTTAGATAAAATTACACGGGGAAAACGTTTGAGGTAATCTTTCCCATATTATATGCAGGACCTCGGATCAAAGTTACAATTGAGATATTGTGTTCAAAATTCTGATAGTTATTTTCAAAAAATAAGAAAAATTTTCCCATATACGTGGTACTTGAGAGTCAAAAGTAGACTGAAAAAGACTACTCGCTTAAAGCTGTAAAATGTGCATTAAAGTTGAAAAGAGTTTGCCGAGAAATGTGCAGAAGTTTACCATGCTACGGGTAATCGGAGTTCGGGCTCAGCGTCAAGTCCAATGACTCTCCAGCATGGTAAACTCTCCTCAAAACTCGCAATTTATTCCTATCGCATGATAAATCAAACTTTCTCCCTCTTTTTCCATTTTTAATTTGCAGATGCGATCACATATTATTTGTCTGTTAATTCCACAAGAACTCTTTCTATTAAAAGGAAAAAGAATGATCTTTAAATTATTAATTTTAATACTTATATTAGAGGCTAGCCTAGCTTACGTTGAATTATATAACATGCAACTATGACAAACAAATTTTAAACGAAAACTTGTTAGATATTTCATATTTTACTGACTACTCTTTCAATTAGTTTATTTTTTAAATTCTTATAATATTTTGATTCTTTAATTGTGTATTTCTGTAAATAGTTTAATTCTTAATATTTATTTACATTTAATACTAAAATAATAAATTTTATAATAAATTAAACAATATTTGTATTTTACATTAATTAAAAAGAAAATTACCTAAAATATTTCAGATATGATGCTTTTCTTGGTTTTTTTATCATTGTAAAATTAAACTATCAAACATATATTTTACAACTTCTAAACTTCTATGTTTGTAAATTTTTTTAAATAAAAATTTCTTGTAATTTAAAGGCAGATTTTTTATATTTTAAAGTTTCTTTCTTGCTTTGAAAATTTTCAATTATGGTAATTTTTACTCTTTACTATTTTGAAATAGCTAAATGTCATTTTTTAAAATTATTATTTTTCTTACTTTTCATTTATTATACCTTTATAAGATCTACTTAATTCATTACTTTCAATTTTTAGTTGTAATAACTTTTATTTATTCAAATTCTTATTCAAAATAATATTTATTTTCGTAAATAACGTTTAACAAATTCTCTAAATCTGAGCTAGTTAAAAATAACTAGCTTGAAATCAAAAAGTTAGCTATTAATTCAAATAGCTATATTTCTACTAATCATTTAGTAAAAAATAAATAATTATTAGTTTAGTTTATTTTTAAGTTATATCAAAATAGATAATATTTTAGTAAAATTCTGATTATTATTAATAATTAATTATTTTTAACTAATTCAGATTAAAAGAACAGATAGGATTTTCTACACTGCAAAAAAATGGTGTCTTAAATTGTCCAAAAATGTCTTAAATTAAGATACTTTTGGTGTCTAAGACACGAAAAATGTCTTGTTTTAAGACATTTTTGAAGAATTTAAGACACCTGTTTTTGCAGTGTAGGTTATTAAACTTTTAATGCAGAAAATACAAATTTGTTTCTATAAAAATTATTATATTAAATAACATTTATATTAATATTTTTATATATAATACATATAATATATTTTTAGTAAATGAATATTTGGTTTTTTAAACATTGTAAGAATTAAAATTTTAATAAATAAGAATTTTCTGTCTAATTATTAAATTACTTTATTTAAAAATTATATAATACAGGAGTCTCGGAAATCGAAATTAACACAAGTGAAATTAATCTAAAGTGAATAAAAGATAAAGTCAAAGATTTTGTTAATTACAAAATCTTTGATTTAATATTTAGATAATTGTTAAATTTGTACACATTATAAAAAATATTTTTTAAAATATCTACAAGTTATTTTTATAACAAGACCTTTAAGTTTTATTTAATTAATGAACTGCATAATTATAACTTTATACATTAAATAAAACTTTTTTTTAAATTAAAAAACTATTTGACATTAATATAATATTTTGGTCGTACTTTTTAGAATTTAAAATACAAAATAAGTTCTAAATTAACATTTTGAATTTGATTCACAGATTATTGCAAGACAAAAAAGAAAGATTTAATAGAAATTAACAAAATTTTGAAACTTGATTTATATAAAAAATTGATCAAGGAAGGAAGCAATAATTAACACATAATTGTTTTAAATTAAAATTATTCAGTCTAAAGATATAAGAATTAAAACCGTTTCTCATAAAGGGATACAATTCTACTCAGTTAGTATATAAGGAAAGTTTGAATCTCTAATTCCAAATGTATTCGAGCGTGTTCGGTGTGCGTGAATGTGTATTTAGATATTTGTATATTGCGGCGTAAGTTTAGTTTAGGTAAATCGCGTCTTGTATATAGTTGAAAAGAATATTAAATTAATCTTAAGGTTAAAACTATGATCGTGATTGTATCGTTAAATGTAATTATAATTAGCGAAATAAGTAATCTCTATAGGAAATAAATCTGTAATTAATATGAAGGAAATCTTTTTATTTTTTGGTTGAATAGAAAAGATCATCTAGTTGGCAAAACTTTACCATGCTGGTGAGCAGGAGCCTTGACAAGAACATTGTCAAGAATTCGAGCTCAGCGCCTTGTCATCCAGCATGGTAAAGTTTTCCCACGTGCTGTGTATAATACTACTCAACTTTCTGGCAATCGAGGAATCGCCCTCCGACCATCAAATTACCATGCTGGAGAGTGATGTGTATCCATATTTTTGTATAAAACATTTCTAATTCTTGAATAATTTCTATTATAAATTGAATGGTAAAGTTTTCTAAAAATCACTTTCATCCGAGGTGTATCATGCTAACATGGTAAACTTTATCTGAAACATTTTCTCCGTGTAATAAGATAATTCCATTTAACCATAAATCAGATAAGAATTTAACGACATGTTTTCTTTTACTTTCTTATTTCTTATTTGAAAATTTTGTTTTCAATTCTGTTTCCATTGTTAAAATAATTTGATTTTAATTAAAATCTCCTTTATTAATAATAATCGATTAATAAAAATCGAGAAGGAAATCCTAGGCATATCGTTCCTGTCTCCGCCACGTTAAACAATGTACTTTAGGTTATGTTCATTTTACCTTAATTATAAAAACTCGTTTTTACTTACAAAAAATAAAAACCTGTTTTTTCTAAATTTTCTGAATGAAGACTCAAACGTCGATGGTTGATTAATCTTCTTTATCTACTTTCATTATAAAAATCACAAACATAACATAATATTGTGTCCTTTTTAGGTGCATTTTTTTATATCGCGTAACATGTACATTTTTAAATAGATGAAATAATTTGCCCATGAAGAAGCCTTTTATTCAGGGCCGGCCGAAGCAGTATGGATAGCATGGAGAGTTCCATATGCCTGAAAATTTAAAAAGCTTTTGCTTCCCAACCTTTCGCCCTTTTTTTCAAACTTTTCCCTTACCCCTTCCACCAAAAATCCATACCTAATAAATGTTAGTTGTGCCGGCCCTTCTTATATTGCATGGAAACATCACCAAAACATAAATTTAATAAAATAACAAATTTAATAATTCTTTGAATTTACAGGTTCCAAAGGCAATATTAGCAAGACTTAAAAATACCTATTTTGGTAAAGTCAATTTATAAACTGATAGGTAATATTTGTACTAATAAAAGGTATATCAAAAGCCATAATGAACAACACTAATCTCTTTCTGGGTCCCGAACAAACTATGCAGTTTCTTTTGGTATTCAGTTACATAAATACACTAAGTGGTATATTTTATTCAGAAAAAATGATAACTCAAGAAGATCGTGGTAAATCGTTTATTATTGTAAATATCTTGTACGAATATCTGAACAAAACAGAGAACGAAATAGAAGCAAAAAAGGAACTTATACAAAGGTTGCTACAGAGCAGCCGTCTATATGGTGGTAAGGAAAATGAAACTCTGGACATGAAATATATCAATGAAACTTTTGATTACATAATCACTAATGTTGTTTTTTCTCAAACTGGTGGAATTTACGGTTATTTAGCTGAAATTGTCAACAGATCAAAAAATTTAACACTCTCAGTTTTCAAGAAAGATGTAAATGAACAGCTCTTAAATTTGCGACACTTAAACAATGATGATTCAGTTTCAACACTAAGTGACCTTGCAGCCGAAAAAATTGCCAAAACACTTATTTGGCCCCTGTTTCCTGAACCGCCTCATGACATAACAATAATTAGTATTCAATATCTGTATTCGCTAGCTGGAATGAATTTCCTCCGAACTGCTCAGATGAATCTTACCAGCATTTCTTTTAGACAATTTGTCACAATCGCAATGACACTAGAAGCATCTGTATTCTACAATAAACTACCAAAATCTTCTTTGAAAATTTTCGCACTTCCAGCATTACTCTACTATGCATACGCCGAAAAAGAACAATTCAATCAGAGGACAACCAAAATGTCACTGAGGGACGAAGAGTTTTGGAGCAAATCGTTCTTCACTCTGTTTTCCTACTTCAATTCAACTTTTGAAACAATTAATCAAAAGGCCATAGAAAGCGATTCATTTTATCAGTTTCACCTTGCAATGTCAACAGTTAAAAATCGTACCGTCATGGCAAAAGAATTTTTGAGTCGGGAATGTGCATACAACAAAACTCATCTCGAAGCACAAGTTGACAGTTACAAAACTTTAGCTTCAATGACCTATTGCTCTACTAACAGGAAAAAATTACCAAACCTTGATGAAATGTACGAAGCTCAATTTACAAATGTACGAGAAAAATATCGAAAACTTGAGGAAGATTTAATTCGGGGAGCATTCGAAGAATTTACGGACTTGAGAAATTTAATTAATTCGCCCCATACAAAGGTTTACAAAAGTCAGGCTAAGCCATATAATATGCGTTGTTCCATGTGTTCACCACGGATCCCAGTCCCAAACTCAAATATTAACTTATTTGTACTTCGAAATGACAGGCAACTTATATATTTTGCGTTAGAACAAAATGAATCAAATTTTACTATGTTGCTTTTGAACGAGAATAAAAGTGAATTTAACAAGCGCGTAGGATTACCTGAAACGTCAATATTAGAAATTCCTCCAAGCATTACATTTTTTAAAAGATCGGACGAAAATTTTGATAATTTCGTGCGAAGAGTTGCAGAGATGAAAGCAGATGAATTAAAAAATCAGCTTTATGAATACGGTTACGATAGAACATCTTCTGAGAAATTTATAGAAATTATAAAAGCATTTATTCCTTTCTACCACTGTGTAAAATACGTAAAATCAGGACAACCTGGTCTAGCCGGATTGTCATGCTTTACGGATATTATGAGTTTCATTCCATTTATTGGACAGATTTCAAAAATAGGTTTGAAACTGAGCACTCTAGCCACCAATCGACTATTTTTAGCCACTGGACTTTCTGTAAGAACATTTACATTAAGACAGGCGATTTTCTTAACTTTAGGTAATGGACTAAGAAATGTAGCAGCTGGCATACAAAACATGGTAACAAAAGTGATTCTTACTAAAGAAATGTTTAAAGGCTTGTCCATTGCTTTACTTCGCTCAGTAGATCCTGGGTTTGAACTTTTTTGGAAATTGAATTATCATGGGAGTATTATGGTAGGTAATGTAATGAAGAACCTGTTTAGAAACATTGTAAGGAAATTTCCGTCTTTGAATTTTAAATATGCTAAATTTCAAGATATTTGGCAACACCTAACAAACAAAATTGTCAAGTCTAGTGATAGTTCGGGATTGACTTCAATATCTGTAGGTCGATTGGAGGGTCATGATGTCTTTAGATACGTTTATCCTGAAGGAAAAAATTTTTATGGTCCGAATTATGTCCGCCTGTCTAACAGAAACGCCGAGTTAAAAAGAATGATTGGTTTTGACAAGGATATTCCTGTTGTCGTTACCAGAGTTACAAAACGCGGCAAGTTGTATTACAAGAAAGTTAATTTGAAAACCGAAGAAACGTTTGGTCTTGAGATGAAATTAAACAAAAACAATTATCTCGAAAACGTAAAACAACCATTTCGACATCACATTCATGAAATAGTGATGGAAGGTCTTGGTGGCAGAGGAGCATTACGAGTTCAAAGGGAGAAAAGCATTGTTAGTGCTGCAAGTTTAATTGCGGGTGCCAAGATTGGATTTAAAAAAGCGAAGGCTGTGGAATACATTAGACACTTTGTTTTAGCGAGTAATCCAACATCAGAGGTAGAAGATCTACAGGATTTAGGAACAGATCTTCTTAAGTTTGATAATGATATGAATATTGATGTTGATGGTTTTATAAAAGAACACTTAGAAAGTGATGGTGACTCAATACCATTGAACTCTGATTTGAGCCAATATATGTCAATGCCTACGTACAATGAATTCGCTCTTGACTGGATTAGAACCAAAAACATTCACAGTTTATATATGAAATTTTATGTACAAAATCCTAAGCAACTGGAACACATTATGGACTACGATAGTTTAGGCCCTCCGCATAATATAAACTTACTAGACTTATATAAAAAATTGGTTGTACATAATGAAAAATTTACTCCAGAGCAAGAATATCTTACTTTGCAAGACAAATATCATGAATTTATTTTGAAGAACGCCTGGACCAATACTTATTTTGAAGATTTTTACACACTGTCAGTTTGGGGGAATAGTGGTTTTGGAGAAGTCATTGATGATCGAGCTATTTCAATGCTTTCAAAAGCATTGTACAGATCTGCAATTAGACAAATTACTGATGAGTTTTCAGAGTTGCCGAAAATATTGTTTCGTGTTGAAAGTACAGATTTAGAATATTTCAAAAAATATGTTTCACCATTTTATCAAAAATCTATAACAACAAACAACTTTTGGATATCAACAAATGATCTTGAAAGTGCGTACAAATATTTACCAACAAATAAAAATCTTGAACAATTTACAAACAATGAAGAGAAAAATATAATTTTGTTGTACCAAATACAGTTAAATTCTCGACATTCTGTAGTCGATTTAAAACGTTTGTCGGTAATGAAAGATTGTACTTCTATTATTCTTCCAAATATGGTTTTATACATCGAGAAAATTGAAGAGACACATTTTAAGGGACATGATGCTTTTTATATTACGATGCGTAATATACCTTCACCAAAAGAAAAAACAATTGCTCATTTAATGCAAAACTTTGAAAAATTCGACTAAATTATTCCTTTTAATCTATTTTTTGTCTCAAATTCTAGTCATAACAATGTCTATATTTTATAATCCCAGAGACTTTATCCAAACCAATCCTAAATTTATAGTTTTGTATCTCTTTCCACACATCTCTATCCTTTAATTGAAACTATCCTCATTTATCTCAAAATTTTTAATGCACTTTAATTTCTTTTTATTCGTGATTCATCTCATTTAAATCTATGAAGCAGTATATCCATTTTTATAATTAATTTCTATCCAAATTCATCTTCTCTTTTTGAACTTTAATATTTGAATCGTGCATTTGAGTAACAAACAATCTTTTTCATTTATCTGACGATAGCTGTACAACAATTTCTTAATTCAAAATGAATTAAATCCTCAAAATGAAAAGAGTACCTAATTAAAAACATCAAAATTGTTCAATATTTTTGAATAACTTTTTAACAATACATTTGCAAAATCTGTTTTTAATAAATATAAAATAATAAATGAATTCTTTTGGGATTTAAAGGAATGGAAAATAATGTGAAAAAAGGCATTAATTACAATTCCTTTTACAGTGAAATTATATAGTTTATCATTGGATGTAAATAGATCCCAGTTGAGAAATTCGAACATTTAAATAGAGTATTTAGACTGTTTAAAAATTTGCGCCGTATTTCTTTGGAAGTCAGAAATTTTTTTTATATTTTAATTCCGAAAAGCACAAAAACATAACCTAAATTTTTTTCCTTCTTAGGTCTCTTTTTTTGTAGCGAGTCACAAGTATTATTATTATTATTATTATGTAATCAAGGTAACTCATGTATATGTATAACGTGCCTATTATCTTAACAAGCTAGTTTTATATTGATGCAAAGAAAAACTTTAAATTAGTGTACTTGAATCCATATTGATATTAATAATTTAATATAATTTATTGAATTTATATTATTAAAGTAGATTTAAATTGTGGGACAGAGGAAATAAAATAAACCAATCACAAAAAAGAAATAATTGAAAAATTTGTTATTTTTCCTTCCATTAAATTTATCTTATCTTTAAAAGATATTCAATAAGAATTTCAAAATTCTGAGTGAAAAGTATATTCAATTGTAATAAGATAATGGAATTTTATGCGATCCTTACTTTATTCCATCTTTATGTTATAAAAATAGTATTTTTTGTGTAATATTACCTTCATACTTACCTATAGTACATACACATAAATTTTACTTCAGCCCGAATCATGAAAGCTTACTTAAGGGCATGTGATAGAGTATGACGTCACTAGTAGAAGTAAAATTTTTCCTCAAACTTTCCCATAAAATAATAAATATTTTGTCATAAAACTTTGTAAAATTACCTAAAATTTTCATTTAAAGGCAAACTATTCCATGTTTGTTTGTATTTTGGCTAAAAATCTAAAAATTTTACGATTTATTAGAAAATTAAAAAAATCAATTTTAAGCCAAAATTGAAACAAACTCAGGTCAGGCGGACATTCTTAATGACATTTTAGATAATTCTACAAAATGTAATGACATAATATTCAGTTTTTATGAGAAAGTTTTCGAAAAATTTTATCTCCACTAATGACGCCAAATTCCAACACATATCGTTAATGAAGTATTACCTCAAGTTTTACTTAAATTTTTCCTAATTTGTGAACATTTTTGTACAAGCATCAGTGCTGATACATGAACCTAAAAGTATACTGCCGAAATAATATTTTCTATTAATAATTAACGAACAATTGTCCTGCTGAGTGTTAAATACTCCTATAAAGTGAGAAAGGTCCAGAGGGTATTTCCCGGAATCGACTTGCCGAAAAAAAACGTATGTATGAATAACCATATAATGAAAGCAACAAACATTTCTAATCAACGAGGGAAAAAAATTAATAGAAGTGTAACTTATATTATATAATTATTATATAATTCCACACTTGTGTAAAGATTCGAAATTCACACGTGTAGAATAAAGTTTATATAAAATAAAACGCACATCGAACCACAAAATTTCTTAAATATTCAACTAATAGTATTTATATATTCTATTAATATTAGTCACATATGCATATGCGGCCATGAGAAATCAAATATTTAAATAAAAACCATAGTTCATCATAAATATTAATAATTACCCACTAAAAAGTTGACTTTCATAAGCCTGATCAGTTGCAAAATATTTTTCAATTATAATTTTTTTGAATCCTAGCTTAAACAACGGAAATGTTTTAAATAGCAAGTGGCGTTTTTTGAAATTCAATATGGCGGACAATTTTATCCCTTATCACTCTTACTTATACATTCATGACCTTCAAAGAAAGTTTTTAATCTTTCTTTCATTAGAAAAAAAAAATTATAAAAATTTTAAACTTTTTTGACAACTCTTACATCATAGTTTTAATTACAGTATTTGAATATTTGATAAAAATTAGGAACTAATTATTCCCGGTTTTTTCCGGTCGATTTTTTTAGTTTTTTCCAGGTCAGGTTTTTATTTATTTCTAATTTTTTTAAAATAGCAAAGAAATGATGACACATAAATAAATTCTAAAATTCATTAAATATAAGTTTAAGAATATATTTTTAAGAACCTCAGATAAATTTTTCTTTTAGATAAATTACACAGCCTCACAAAAAAAATTTTTTTTTTTTTGACCGAGATACTACACTAGAGTATTTTTACGTATTTTTTGCCGCTGAATCCGAATCTGCAATCAATATGATCAGGTTAGCTAAATTTTTTTTAGATAATCTCAAGAAAACGATTTTTTCGTGTTTTTCAGACGTTTTTACGATTATCTAAAAAAAAATTAGCAATATGATTATTCTGACTTCGGATTTGAATTCAGCGAAGAAAAATAAGTAACACTAGTGTAGAGTCTGAGCAAAAAAAAAAAATTTTTGTGGGGCTGTGTTATTATTTTTTGTATCTTTTTGTAATAAAATTTTAATAAGTCTGGATTCATAAATTTTGCTTTACAGAAATTTTATTTAAGCAAACCTTTTAAGTAAAAGAAATTCCATTTCACGAAAATTTTATTTAGAAGAATTGTGTTTTATCAAAAGTTTAACAGTCACTACTTTGTCTCTCTCTCAATCTTTAAGATACCTAATGCTCATATGGACAATTATATGTAGCTTTAACATAACATTAACATAACATTAAAATGTCCGCCTCAAGTTTACAACATTACAGACTAATGTTGAGGTAATATTACAGCGACAATGTGGTATTTTTATTCAATGATACTCATCTTCAGAACATAATATTATTTCTTGTCTTTAATGGTGATTACTTCATTTTAAAAAAAAATCCTGTTTCTTTGTAGTATCATAAAAATTGCCTACATTAAATAAATACTACTTTTTCATATTTTTCACAGAGAAAATAAAATACTTATCACTTCATGATGTATAAATATTTGTAATCATACCTCCATACTTGTGTAAAGTTTAATAAATTGTCACACGTGCAAAAAATAATTAACATATAACACACTCTATACAAACAAGTTTGTTAAACTTGTAATCTGAAAATATTAAATACGTAATCGACAGAATTCAAAGTAAAACAGTAGTAAAGAATACTTAAATAAGAATCTTACTTTAACGATGACAAATTACATAGATATATTAAATTAGTCACTCATCAGTTGAAAATCACGTTTTAATTATATAGCGTTGAGAAGTCATAATAATTTCAAACCAATTAATGTTTATCTAATTTTATCAAATGTAAAAAAAAGTTAGAATAATCTTAAACAATTTAAAGGTAAGATATTACATTGTTATATTGACCCGCCTCGGTCTTATAATAATTATTGACACACCAATGCAAAATAATTTATAGTCGAGTTTTCGTGCAATGTAATAGTTGCTATAATATATAAACTTGGGTTTCTAATGCAGAAACTGAAAATTTCAATAGAATTTTTGAAATGTTTTTAAAACCAAGTTACTGTGAAAGTTTAATTTTCAATGTATCTATAAATTCAATTTTTTAACTATTTATTAAATAAGAATTGCTTTACTTCATTTATGAACAGAAATTAAATTGTACAAGAATTAAAAGACTTTTATTGCATGATAACATCACTGAAACATAAGATAAGAAAAATTAATTATTTCCTTTAATTTTCAGGTTCCAAAGGCAGTTTTTTCAACAACCAAAAATATCTATTTTGTCGAAATCAATTTGTTAACTGACTTTACATTACAGTTGTATCAATAATCATCGATAAAAATGAACAACTGTAATCTCTTTCTGGATCCCGTACAAACTGTGCAGTTGCTTTTAGTATATAATTCCATAAGTACACTAAGTGATATATGTTATTCAGAAAAAATAATAACTAAAGAAGACCAGGGTAAAAAGTTTGTTATTGTCAATTGTCTGTGTGATTATCGGAACCAAACGACTAACGAAACAGAAGTAAACAAGAAACTTGTACAAAGGTTGTTAAGTGACAGCGATCTGTATGGTGGCAAAGAAAATGAAACTCTTGACATGAAATATATCAATGAAACTTTTGATTACATAATCAGCAATGTTGTTTTTTCACAAAGTGGTGGCATTTACGGTTATTTAGCTGAAATTGTCAACAGATCAAAAAATTTAACACTCTCAGTTTTCAAGAAAGATGTACATGAACAGCTCTTAAATTTGCGACAGTTAAACAATGATGGTTCAATTTCAAAACTAAGTGAACTTGCAGCACGAAAAATTGCAGAAACACTGATTTGGCCTCTGTTTCCTGATCCGCCTAATGACATGGAAGTAATTAGTATTAAATACCTGTATTCATTAGCTGGACTCAAATTAGCTCAGGCTGCTCAGATGAATCTTACCAACATTTCTTTTAAGAAATATGTCACAATGGCGATAACAATAGAAGCATCTGTATTGCAAAAGGAAATTCCTGATGCAGCTTTACGAATTTTTACTCTTCCAGCACTTCTATACTATGCGCATAAAGAACCTGAAAAATTCAAGCAAAAGACATTTAAAATTCTAATCGAAGATAAAGACTTTTGGACTGAAGTCTTCTTCACTCTGTTTTCCTACTTCAATTCAACTTTTGAAACAATTAATCAAAAGGCCATAGAAAGCGATTCATTTTATCAGTTTCACCTTGCAATGTCAACAGTTAAAAATCGTACCGTCATGGCAAAAGAATTTTTGAGTCGGGAATGTGCATACAACAAAACTCATCTTGAAGCACAAGTTGACAGTTACAAAACTTTAGCTTCAATGACCTATTGCTCTACTAACAGGAAAAAATTACCAAACCTTGATGAAATGTACGAAGCTCAATTTCCAAATGTACGAGAAAAATATCGAAAACTTGAGGAAGATTTAATTCGGGGAGCATTCGAAGAATTTACGGACTTGAGAAATTTAATTAATTCGACCCATACAAAGGTTTACAGAAGTCAGGCTAAGCCGTATAATATGCGTTGTAACATGTGTTCACCACGGATCCCAGTCCCAAACTCAAATGTTAACTTATTTGTACTTCGAAATGACAGGCAACTTATATATTTTGCGTTAGAACAAAATGAATCAAATGTTACTATGTTGCTTTTGAACGAGAATAAAAGTGAATTTAACAAGCGCGTAGGGTTGTCTAAAACGGCTACATTGGAAATTCCTCCACTCATTCAATTCTTTAAAAGAACAGACGAAAATTTTGATAATTTCGTAAAAAGAGTTGCAGAGATGAAAGCAGATGAGTTTAAAAATCAGCTTTATGACTATGGTTATGATAAAACATCTGTTGAAAAATTTCTAGATATTATAAAATCATTTATTCCGTTCTATCACTGTGTAAAATATGCAAAAGCAGGACAACCGGGTCCAGCTGGTTTGTCATGCTTTTCGGATATTATGAGTTTTATTCCCTTTATTGGACAGATATCAAAAATAGGTTTAAAACTAAGTTCTCTAGCCACCAATCAACTATTTTTAGCTACTGGACTTTCTATACGGACATTTACAATAAGACAGGCGATTTTCTTAACTTTAGGTAATGGACTTAGAAATGTAGCAGCTGGCATACAAAACATGGTAACAAAAGTGATTCTCACTAAGGAAATGTTTAAAGGCTTGTCCATTGGTTTACTTCGCTCAGTAGATCCTGGATTTGAACTTTTTTTGAAATTGAATTATCGTGGGAGTATTATGGTAGGCAATTTAATGAAGAACTTGTTTAGAAACGTTGTAAAAAAATTGCCATCTTTGAATTTCAAATATGCTAAGTTTAAAGATATTTGGCAACACCTAACAAACAAAATTGTCAAGTCTAGTGATAGTTCAGGATTGACTTCTATATCTGTGGGTCAATTGGACGGTCATGATGTCTTTAGATATGTATATCCTGAAGGGAAAAATCTGTATGGGCCAAAATATGTCCGCCTGTCTAACAGAAACGCCGAGTTAAGAAGAGTGATTGGTTTTGACAGGGATGTTCCTGTTGTGGTAACCAGAGTTTCCAAACTTGGCAAGGTGTATTACAAGAAAGTTGATTTAAAAACTGAAGAAACGTTTGGTCTTGAAATGAAGATAAACAATAATAATCTACTCGAAAACATCAGACCACCAATTCGACAACACATTTATGAAATTGTAACGGAAGGTCTGGGTGGCAGAGGAGCATTACGAGTTCAAAGGGAGAAAAGCATTGAGAGTGCTGCAAGTTTAGTCTCGGGTGCCAAGATTGGAATTTTCAAATCGAAGGCTATGGAATACATTAGGCACTTTACTTTAGCTTGTGATTCACCTAGTCTTTCACCTAGAGTGAGCTTAAATTTGAACAATTATGCATTAGTACCAACATATAAGGAGTTTGCACTTGAATGGATTAGAACTAAAGGGATTAATGACGCATATTTCCAGTTTTATGTACAAAATTATCTTGAACTGGAGAGTATTTTATATCACGATCATTTGGAAAATATGGACTATCTTAATTTAGTAGAAATATATAAAGATCTTGTCACAAATTATGGACTGCCTGCTGCAGATGAAACGTTTATCAGTATGAGAAACAAATATTATGATTTTATTTCGAGAGAAGCATGGGTCAATGCTAATTTTGAAGATTACTTTACGCTGGCATTTTGGGAAAACGGTGGATTTGAAAAAGTCACTGATAGTCGAGCAACTTCATTGATTTCAAGAGCAATGTACAGATCAGCAATTAGACAAATGACTGATAATTCTTTAGAGTTTCCAGAATTATTGTTTCGTGTCCAAAGTGTAGAGTTAAAATATTTCAATGAGTATGTTTTACCATTCCATGGACAATCTATAGTGACAAATGAGTTTTGGATGTCAACAAATGATCTTGAAAGTGCATACAAATATTTACCAGAACATAAAAAATCTACCCAATTAAATGAGAATGGAGAGAAAAATATAATCTTATTGTATGAAATACAGCTAAATTCTCGACACTTTATGGTCGATTTGGAAAGTTTGTTGGTAACAAAACACAAAGCTGTTATTATTCTTCCTAATATCGCTTTACACATCAAGCAGATTTCAAGGACACATTTTAAGGGACATGATGCTTTTTATATCACTGTACAAAATATACCTTTACCGAAAGAAAGAATAATTGCTCGTTTGATGCAAAGCCTTGAGAAGTTATAAATATTTTTTATATATCTGTTTATTTGCTTTAAGCCTTTTGGCTTCACAAATAACTAATAAAGATAATCCTTATATTTTCTTATCGAAATAAATAATTTTGTCCGATTTTTATATCTAAATTCCTCATTTCTTTATCCTCTTCAATCTATTTTTATCCCTCATATATTTGAATAAAAAACAATCTTTTTCAGTCCCTTATCTTAGAATTAGTATTTATAAACAAATCTTTACCCTTAAATCTTTTTTTATCTCATTTAAATCTATGAATCAGCTTATATACATTTTTTTATCCCTGATATTTTATTCAAATTCAAATTCTCTTTGTACATTATATTTGTTTTTAAATCCTTTCAAATGTGAAAAGCGACCAATTGTTTTAATCCTTCCCTAAACAAAACCTTCTTGAAAACTGACAGAATTGCCAAAACATAAAATTATCATTTCTTATAATTAGCAGAAAAATATTCAAAATTAGCCAATCAGAATTTGTTTCATGTTATTTGATTGGGTAAAAATTAATTTTATGTTTTGGAAATTCTGCGAGATTTAAATAATTTCCAATTAATTGTTATTCTAGATTGAAATTTCGCTCACATAAAATTTTTATAATAAGCAGTTTATGAGGATACAAATTTTAATTTAATCTCAGATTTCATAAAAATTTGAGTTACTCCGTTATGTCTTTCCTGTACATATTTAATATTATTTATTGAATTTGAATTATTAATCTGTATTTAAATGGTAAAACAATATAAATAAAATAAAAAATAACAAGAGTGGATAATTATTCAAAAACTTGTCAGCTATTTCTTCCATTAAATTCATCTTACCTTCAAAACTTAAAATAGCCATGCAGTTGTGTTATTATATTAACAAAAAAATTTTGCACACCTATTATTTTAGTTTAATTACGAAATATTATACTTTTCAAAAAAGATTTATTCAACCTTTATATTTTATACAATATTATTTTTCTAAACAAAGTATTTTTATACAAGATGCAGAAATGATGAAGGTTAAGAACCTAATAAAATTATTAGATTTTAGATAAGGTAGAAACCTTATCAAGAAATTGTAATCTATCATGTTAAGATTCAAATGTTTCCATAAATCAAATTCAATTATTGGAAACAAACATGATATCTGCATACTTATACGCACATAAATTTTAAAACTCAGTTTATAAAATTGTGTATTCCAAGAAAACCCGAACATAAAGTTGAAGAGTTAATGATTTATGCTAAAGAAATACATTTTAATAAACTGCAACTGTCAAAATTTTTTATTCTAAAATTAATTTAAAAAAATATAACTTTAAAACAGAACATTCAATGTAAATAGTATACGTGATATTGACAATGCTGCTAATATTTTCATACCTTTCATTTAAAAAATAATATATCACTGTCTAATGTAAGCAACAAACATTTCTAATCAGTTGCACACTTGTGTAAATGTTCGGATTTTGCATGTGTAAAATATATTTTATATAAAAGCTAAAAAATTTCTTGGGTTTACAATATTTATATATTTTATACATAATACAGCCCTAAAAATTAAAAGTGAAATATAGTAATGAAAATAGTTCAATTACCCACTAAAAAATTAATTTTCATACTTAACTTATTGGATGCAATAGAATATTATTCAATCAGAGCGTTTTGAAATCATAAATTAAATCAACTGCTGAGTGGAGAACTTTATAAAACTTAAGAAAAAAACTAAACCAGCTTATGCAAAAGTAAGGTAAGATAGTTTATAGAGATAATTATTTGTATTATAAAAAAATTAATGTTCAGAGAAAGGGTGGTAGAATAAAAATCCATCAAACTTTTTTAACTTCTCCTTTTCGTGTCTAAATAAATCATTTTGAATCCCACCTAACTAGGAAAAACTATTCCAGTATTTCAATTCCAGATTTTCTATTCAAAGTCAGCTTCTTTATAATTAATTTAATTTTTTTTAAGACTCATACATTTGATTAACAAACAATCATTTTCAGTCCCAAAATTTCGAAACCAAATAATAAATCATTTTGGTTTCGATCTAAATCGTTTTTATCATATAGTTTGAGTTTTCTCTGATCATTTAGTTTTTCAACACATTGATATGAAAGGAAAAAGCTTTATTTCCATCAATTACACAGCCACACAAAAGAAAAAGGTCCCTGATCTGGAAATCCCTGATTATTGAAAACTCCCAAGAAAATTCCTTGGAATCATTATACAAAATTTCTGGGAAATCAGTGAAATTTGCTGGGAAACTTCGGGGAAACCCTAGGAATTTAATAAAAAATCTATAAGAAATTGCTGGGAAATCATTGATAGGCCCTGAGAAATACACGGAAATTCCTGGAACTCCCTGTGAATCCCTAACACATTTCCGGGAATTCCTAAGAGATTGTTGGAAAATTTCTGAAAATACCTAGGAAATTTCTGGAAAATCCTTGGGAATCTCAGGAAGTTCCAGGAAAATACTTAAGAAATTCCACAAAGTTCCTGGGAATCCCTGAAAAATTGCAGGAAATTCCTGAGAAATTGGAGGATAATCCCCGGAAGTCCCTAGGAAATACCCAAAAATTCATAGAAATCACTAAGAAACTGTTGGGACATTCCTGAGAATCCTGGGAAACTTGAAAATCACTGGAAAATTGCTGGAAATTCTAGAAAAATTTCAGGAAAATCTCTGAGAATTCCTGAAATATTCCTGGAAAATCTCTGCGAGTAATCGAGAAATTCTTAGGAATCCCAGGACAATTTCTGGAAATTCCTGAGCAATTCTTAAAAAATTGCTAGAAAATTCCTGGGATACCTAGAAATTTCTAGAGAATCTCTGGGAGTTCCCGAAAAATTCCAAGGAATCCCCGGAAAATTGGTGCAAATCCCTGGAAGTTCCAGGAAAATTCTTGAAAAATTCCTTTACAAAAAAAGAGTATTGTAATGAGTACTGGAATAATTCCTGGACTGAGTACTGGAATGTGTACTAGAAATTCCAGTACTTTTTTCGCCAAACATTGTTGAAAATTTAACATGTTGGAAAATTCTAAGGAATTCTTGTGATATTCCTGAAAAATACCGGGAATCCTCTGGGATTTTCCTGGAAGTCCCTGGGTATCTATGAAAAATTTCTGACAATCCCTCAAAAATTGCCGAAATTTCCTGGAAAATCCCGAGGAGTCCCTATGATATTTCTGGAAAATATCTGGGAGTTTTTGAGAAATCTCTTGAAGTTCTCAGGAAATTCTTGTGGAATTGGTGGAAAATCCCTGGAAATCCTAGGGTATTCCTGAAAAATCCTAGGGAGTCTCTAAAATATTTCTGAAAAATCTCCGGAAGTCCCTGAGAACTCCCTGAGATATTCCTGAGAATTCCCGGAAAATAGTTGCAAATACCTGGAAGCTTCTGGGAAATTCTTAAGAAATTTTTGGAATATTCCTGGGAATTCCTGTGATATTCCTACAAAATTGCAGGAAATTTTAAAGGATAATCCTTAAAAACCCTTGGAAATACCAGGATAATTGCTTGAAATTCCTGGGAACTGCTTAGGAAATTGCTAGAAAATTCCTTGGGATTTCTGAGATATTCCCGCAAAATCTCTGGATGTCGCTGAGAAAATCCTGGGAATCTCTGGAAAATTGGTGCAAATCCCTGAATGTTTACGAAAAACTCTTATTTATTTATTCACGTTCTAACGGGCTTGAGGCCCTTTTTTACTTAGTACTTAACAAAACTTAAAACTAAACAACAATAAAATTTGTATGAAAAGTATAACACTTTTAAGTATGAGGCAAAGTATTAAACAATAGCAGAGTTATAACAGCGTATCTAAAAATATATATAAATCTGATAGAATAGGAAAACAACATAAAATTTATGTCTTTATATTTTTGACACAAGCAATAGAAGAAAAAAATTTTCCTTGATAATAAAAATTTAAACATGATTCAAAATCTAGAATTTTAAAGTTAAGATAAGTCATTACATGAGGTTTTTAGTGTTCAATTTACTCAACAACTAGCTCACTATTCAGCCATTTTCATAAAAAAACAGCACATCGATGACCAATAAAAACACCTCCTTTGTTTGATCCAAAAATCCAAAGTTAAAGCCGAGACAATAATGTGAAGATTTGAAACAGGAGATAAATTGTGGAATCTTGAGAATTTGATAAGAGGTAGATATGGTTCATATGTGTTAGTAGTGATCGTTGGAACTATGTAATATTAGGCTCTGGTGGTACGAGGTAATTCCGGTCTCTCTTGATGATTTGAGGTGATCCTTTTATGTAAATAATACGAAGCCCGTTCACTTCTTCCAAAATACGATTTTCCATTTCTTGTCTAGCATGTCTATATTCTTGCATTTGCAACGGAGTTTTGTCCTATGAAAAAGAAATATTTTTAGGGAAAATGTCTGGAAGAGCTGTTTGTTTTGATTTGATATTTTTAAAGGCATTGATCGTATGTTTGAGACTTGACTCATCCTTCAAAGAAACACGCAATGGACGTGGTCGAAGTGATATCTGTGTTCTGGGCCCGAGACGTTTAAGTGACTGAGTTTCAGGAATTGTATCTGGCGATAAGACTTTCAAAATATTTGAAACAAGATTAGAATCATGCGAAGAATTGTTTTCAATTGAAGATTCGTTGTCATCCTCAGGAACATTGAACAGAATAATATAAGATTTGCAGCTATTACGATTTTCAATTTCTTTTAAGCAATTAGAAAAAGTAAGATCTGAGAATTTTGCGATTTTGTTGTTTACAGTTTCAATGTCCTTTTTTATATCAACTACTTCAGTCTCCAATGTGCTCAGTCGAACTAAAGCACCAGACATAGAAGTTTCTATTCCGGTAACACGTTCGGAAATTTTATCCAAAGATTCACGCAGAGGATCCAAATTGAGAGAAATTTGCGCTACAATAATCTCTAACTGATTAGCCAGCGACTTAGCCAGCAATTCATTCAAATCTTCCTTAGTAGATTCTTGAGAAATTCCCTTACAAAAAAAGAGTATTGAAATGAGTACTGGAATGGGTACTGGATATTACAGTACATTTTTCGCCGAACATTGTTGAAAATTTAACATGTTGGAAAATTTCAGGGAATTCCTTTGATATTCATGGAAGATTCCCAGGAGTTTCTGAAATATTCCTGGAAAATCTTTAGGATATTCCAGGAAAATACCTGGAACCCTGTGGGATATTCCTAGATGTCCTTGGGTATCTATGAGAAATTCCTGGCAATCCCTGTAAAATTGCCGGAAATTCATAGGAAATCTCTAGGAGACCCTGTGATATTCCTGGAAAATATCTGAGAGTCCCTGAGAAATTACTAAAATTCCTTGGGAATCCATGAGAAGTTTCTGGGAATCCCTGGAAAATCTTAGAAAATTATTTAGGAATCGCTGAAAAATCCCTGGTAGCCTCTAGGATATTTCTGGAAAATCTCTGTGAGTCCTTGAGAAATCTCTGAGATATTCTTGGGAATCTCCGGAAAATAGCTGCAAATCCCTGGAAGTTCCTGGGAAATTATTAAAAAATTATTGGAATATTCCTGGAAATTCCTGAAAAATCTCCCTGATGAATCACTGCAAGTTCCTGTGAGTCCATGAGAAATTCTCAGGAATCCCTGGGATGTCCTGCGATATTCATGGAAAATCTCAGGGAGTCCCTGAGAAATCCCTGATAGTCGCTGGAAATCCAGGTGATATTCCGGAAAATCCCCGGATAATTGTTGCTAATCCCTGGAGCTCCTAAAAATTCTTGAGAAATTGTTCGAAAATTCCTGGGAATTCCTGTGATATTCCTGGAAAATCCCTTGGATTCTCTGGAATATTCCTGAAAAATCTCTGGGAGTCCCTGAAAAATCCCTGGATATTCCTGGGATACCTTGGAATTCCTGGAGAATCTCTGGGAGTTGAGGAGAAATTTTTAGGAATTGCCGTACAATTGAAGAATATTCGTGAGAAATTTCTGGGATATCTCTGAAAATCCCAGGAAGTTCCTTAGAATTTTAAGAAATTGATGCAAATTCCTGGGAGTGGCTGAGAAATCCCTCGAAGTCCCTGTGAATCCCTGTGATATTTCTGGGAAATTGTTGACAAATTGTTGGAAGATTCCTGGAAACTACTGGGAATTCTTGGGATATTTCCGCAAAATCGCTGGGAGTTCCTGAGGAATCCCTGGAAGTTCTTGAGAAATTGTCGGAAAATTCTTGGAAATCCCTATGATGTTACTGGAAAATCCCTATGAGTCTCTGTGAAACTGCTGGAAAATCTCTGAGAAAAATATATTTTAACGAATTTATGATGGTTTACTTACAATTATTTTTTTCTATAACTCATTATTTTTTTGTTTCTAAGAATTGAAAAAAATTATATTTTAAGTAAAATATATTGTGGGAATTATCAAAATAGCTGATAAGTCGGCATGGAATTCCCACTTCCCAGTATTCCAGGATGGTAAAAAGAACTATTCACTTCTTATACATTTACTGTGTAACTTTATTAATATTATACTTTTATAAATGTCGTCGCAATTGTGCGTGAATAAAAAAGGGTACAATTTTAAAGAGCAACAAGTTTCTTGTCGTTTGACCGGCTGCCAGACGCAGACTGGTTCGTCACCCTCGAGGGAACACTGTACATAGGATCCCATGTACCTAGAATTTCAAATCAATTTTTGAAAACTTAACATGCTGCGCAGTAGTTTTCTATAGCAATTACGGCTGCGCAGTAGATTTTTTTGTTCTTGTAAATATGGTGTGTAACAGTTACTGACAAATGAATTATTTTGTTAACAATATTCTTTTTGTAGATTCATTTAAATTGTTTAATAGATTAAGGATCCCGTAAGGGAACACATATACATACATGGGATCCTATGTATAGTGTTCCCTGGCACACAGGATCCCATATGGGAACCCACGTAGGAACCTTTAAGGGATCCAGTACGGGAACCCATACGGGAACACACGTGGGAACATACACGGAATTTTTAACTGGGTAGTCCTACTACTTCCTACCGCGAGATTGCGTGAGATGGGGTAACTCCCCACAATATCATATCCTCCTTAAAAATCATTGTATCATTGTATCATTGTCATCATTCTGTATCGAATTGGCTATGGCCTCAAGCAGAATGAAACATTTTCAATGAAAACAAAAACAAAATGGCGGACTTTTGAATTTTTTCAACCTTTTTTTACTTTTAATTGTTTATAACTTTTTTTAAAGAATAATGAATATTTCTGGTTCTGCTTGAGGCCATAGCCAGACATGTAAAGAGTAAAATGCCGTTTAGTTCATATCGATAAGTGCAATAGTTTTGAAATGAGAGTGTCATCCATGCGAAAAAACGTGGTTTGGAGAAAAATCAGTTCAAAGTTTTTATTCGTGAAAAATCGTTAAAAAAGTGAATCTTACTTACATATCCATTCCAGCTGCATACACAATTCCTTTCTCGTCTTCGTAAGCATCATTCTGAAGAATTCTTGCATTTCTTAAAACAGTTCTGTGATCCTTAGACGCTTCAGTAGCTTCTAGCTCAGCTCGATCAACACGTCTGTTGTTGGCCCTATCAGCAAAGTGCCTTGCTCCCCACTCTTTTATACCTGCTTCTCGGTCTTGCTGACCTTCGGGACTAATTCTATATTATTTCTACGAGTATACAGTGGCAATTTATGAAAAAAAAAATTTCGATTTTTTCAAAATTGTTCAGAGTAACCTGGCCTTAAACAAGCGTTTTAACCCTCTGCCTACGTCCAAATAGACGATTTTAGACGATAATGGTCATTTGAGTAGGCAGAGGGTTAAAGATCATAATTCAAGCTTTCTATTGACCCTAGATATATATCAATACTAAAGTGGTGTCAGTTTCTAACAAACAAAAAGTACCATTTTATTGATTTGCTGGTATTTTTTAGGTTAGAACCAAACTCAGACTCCCTTGACTAATTCAGATGACGGATTTGGATTCCGCGCATCAGGTAGAAAATATGGGCTATAAATCCAGATCATGGTACTTTATATTTGTTGTGTGGCTGTGTTTGAAACCTAAGTTATATTAAAATAGAAACAAAACTTTACATCCATATTTCTTTGAACTTGCAGGTGACAAAGGCAAAATATAAATCCATCTTATCCGACTTGATTTATAAACTGACTAAAAATCAGAACCAGTAATCTCTTCATATTTTAAAGTAGAATGAACAACTCTAACCTCTTTCTGGATCCAGTACAAACTGTACAGTTCCTTTCAGTATTCACATACATAAATACACTAAGTGATATATTTTATTCAGAAAAAATGATAAGTAAAGAAAACAAAGGTAAAACGTTTGTCATTGTCAACTTTTTGTATGAATATCTCAACAAATCGAAGAATGAAACAGAATCAAAAAAACAGCTCGTACAAAAATTATTACAAGGCAGCGATTTATACGGAGGGAATGAAAATGATACTCTAGATATGGAATATATCAATGCTACTCTTAATTATGTTGTCGGTAAGGTTGTTTTTGTCCAGAGTGGCAATATTTACGGATATTTAGCAGAAATGGTCAGTTTATCAAATAATTTACATTTGTCAACTTTTAAAAAACATATGCATGACCGTCTATTTTATTTACAACAATTAAACAATGACGGTACAGTTTCAAAACTAAGCCACCTTGCAGCGGCAAAAATTGCAGAAACACTTCTTTGGCCTTTGTTTCCTGAACCGCCTCATGACATGAAAATAATCAGTATTAAATACATTTATGCGCAAGCTGGTCTGAAATTTGCCCATTCTGCTGAAGTAAATCTTGACAATTCTTCTTTTAGCACGTATGTAACACTCGCAATAACAATAGAAGCTTCTGTACTTCAAAACAAACTTTCCGAATCTATTTTACAAATTTTCACTCTTCCGGCACTGCTCTACTATGCGTATGTAGAAAAAGAAAAATTCCACCAAAAAAGAACTACAATCTGGTTGAAAGATAAAGAATTTTGGACTGAAGCGTTCTTTACTTTATTTTCATATTTGAATACAACATTTGAAGTGATAAATCAAAAGGCATTAGAAAGCGACTCATTTTATCAGTTTCACCTTGCAATGTTAACAGTTAAAAATCGTACCGTCATGGCAAAAGAATTTTTGAGTCGGGAATGTGCATACAACAAAACTCATCTCGAAGCACAAGTTGACAATTACAAAACTTTAGCTTCAATGACCCATTGCTCTACTAACAGGAAAAAATTACCAAACCTTGATGAAATGTACGAAGCTCAATTTCCAAATGTACGAGAAAAATATCGAAAACTTGAAGAAGATTTAATTCGGGAAGCATTCGACGAGTCTCCGGATTTGAAAAACTTAATAAATTTGCCACATACAAAAGTTTTTCAAAGTCAGGCGCAGTCGTATAATATGCGTTGTAACATGTGTGCACCAAGGATTCCAATCCCAAAACCAAACATTAATCTTTATGCACTTCGTAATGACAGTGAAGTTATATTTTTTGCGTTGGAACAAAATGAAAATAATGTTACTTTATTGTATTTAAACGGTAATAACAGTGAATTCAATAAACGAATCGGGTTGCCTCTAACTTCAAAATTGGAAATTCCTCCAATAATAACTTTTCTTAAAAGGACAGACGAAAATTTTGATAATTTTGTACAAAGGGTTGCAGAGATGAAAGCAGATGAGTTCAGAAATCAGCTTTATGAATATGGTTATGATAAAACATCTGCAGAGAAATTTTTAGACATTATAAAAGCATTTACTCCGTTCTATTACTGTATAAAATACGTGAAAGCAGGACAACCGGGTCAAGCTGGATTGTCGTGCCTAACGGACATTATGAGTTTTATTCCATTTATTGGACAGGTTTCAAAAATAGGTTTGAAACTGAGCACTCTAGCTACTAATCAACTTTTTTTTGCCAGTGGACTTTCTATGAGGACATTTACATTAAGACAAGCGATTTTCTTAAATGTAGGTAATGGATTACGAAATGCAGCAATCGGCTTCCAAAAGATAACAACAAAAGTAATTCTAAATAAGGAAATGTTCAAAAGTTTGTCTATTGGTCTACTTCGCTCAGTAGATCCTGGGTTTGAAATTTTTTGGAAATTGAATTATCGTGGGAGTATTATGGTAGGCAATGTAATGAAAAACCTGTTTAGAAACATTGTAAAGAACTTGCCATCTTTGAATTTCAAATATGCTAAGTTTAAAGATATTTGGCAACATTTGATAAACAAAATTGACAGGTCTAGTGATAGTTCAGGATTGATTTCAGTAATTGTGGATCGATTTGAGGATCATGATGTATTCAGGCACGTATTTCCTGGAGGTGAAAATTTGTACGGACCAAGGTACATTCGTTTATTAAACGGACATGCTGAGTTAAGAAAAATTGTTGGTTTAAATCAAGATATACCTGTTGTCATGAGCAGAGTTTCTAAACACGGGAAGGTGTTCTACAGGAAAGTTGATTTAAACACAGAAAAACCATTTGGTCTTGAAATGAAAGTAAACAAAAATAATTATCTCGAAAATGTCAGACCACCATTTCGACAACACGTTTATAAAATCGTGACGGAAGGTCTAAGTGGCAGGGGAGCATTACTGGCTGAAAGGGAAAAAAACATTGACAATGCTGCAAAATTGGTTGAAGAAGCTAATTTAGGAATTAGACAAAGTGAAGCTAAGGAACATATCAGGCACTTTGTTTTAGCCTCTGATCGGCCATTAATGATAGAAGAAAATCTAAAGGATTTAGGAACAGATCTTTTTAATTTCGATGATGAAATGGATATTCAAATTGAAGATTTCATTAAAGATCATTTAAAAGATGATGATGATTTATTAACATTGAATTCTGAGTTAGGCAAATACATGCCAGTGCCTACGTACACAGAATTCGCGCTTGATTGGATTAGAACTGGAAAGATTAGTGACTTGTATACGGGTTTTTATATACGCGATCCTCAAGAATTGGAAAATATTTTATATAGTACTAATTTATACAATTTAGATAAATTTGATCTAGTAGAGGCGTATCAAAAAATTGTTGCACATTATAAAAAGCCTTTCCCAGGAAACGTATTTCAAAACGTAGAAGAGAAATTTGACACATACATTTCGAAAAAAGCATGGACGAATGTTAATTTTGAAGACTTTTATTCATTGTCAGTTTGGGAGCAAAGTGGATTTAAGAAATTAAATGACGATATGTTCCTTCCAATAATGTTAAAAGCAATGTACAGAGCAGCAATCAGACAAATGACTGATGACTTTTCGGAGTTGCCGAAAGTTCTGTATCGTTTTGAAATAAGAGATTTGAACAGCCCAATCGTTGATGCTTCCCAATTAAAAGGGGGATCTGTAACAACAAAGGATTTCTTGTTATCATCAAGTGAACAAGAAAGTGCATACAATGTTTTATCAACTCGTATAAATGAAAATAGAGAGAAAAAAACTATCTTCTTCTATGAAATACATTTGAATTCTCGACATCTGACAATCGATTTAAAACGGATTTTAGTAATGAAACAAAATGCTTTTATTATTCTTCCTGATCTGGATTTATTCATCGAGAATACCGTAAGGACACAGATTGAAGGACATGATGTTGTGCATTTGGTGATGCGTAATATTCCTAAACCAAAAGAAGTAATAATATCTCGATTGATGCAGAAATTTGAAAAAGTCAAATAAGTTTTTCTCTTTTTTAATTATTATATATGGGACGTTCTTTTTCAAGCGGACCCCTCCCTTCTTTATTTTAAATATGTCAATATGATCCAAAAGTACTCTAAAGCTTCACATATTACTATAAAAACAACTACAAAATGGATTTCGTAAGATCTGATAATAACAAATCTAAATCCGAAATTCAATAATTCAAAATGGCGGATCCAATATGGCGGACAATTTTTAAAAATAGAGCTATCCTCGTGAAAATCGCTACTCGGAAGTTTTCGAGGCCACTAATTACGAATCGGATGTCAGTTCTTAAAAATTTTAAATTGCGGACCCAAAATGTCGGATCAAAAATACAAAAAATTGAGCAAAATGAAAAAAAATGTCTACTTAGGTGTTATTGGGGTCTCTGATTAATAATCTGATTTAATTTTTTAAAAATACGAAATAGCGAAAATTTTCAAGAACTTAACTCACTGCCTAGAAACTTTGATCCACCATTTTGGTTCAGCAATTCAAGATTTTTAAAAACTAATATCGGATTCGTAATTAGCGACCCCGAAAAACCCCTAGTAGTCTTTTTTACCAGCTTAGATCACTTTTATAAATTTTTGATCCGCCATTTTGGATTTTTAAAAACTAACACTAATTTCTTAACCAGAGACTTCGAAAAACCCCGAGTAGTCTTTTTCACGAGCTCAGATCACTTTTTTTAATTTTTGATCTGCCATTTTGTGTCCGCCATTTTGAATTTTTAAAAACTGACATAAGATTCGTAATGAAAAATGGCGGACACAAAATAGCGGATCCAAAATCGAAGAAATTGATTTAAGATTGTAAACATGACTACTAGGAGGTTTTTGGAGGCTCTGATTACAAAAATGATGTTAGTTTTTAAAAAATCAAAATGGCGGATCCAACATGGCGGATCAAAAATTCAAATTCTCTTTGAAAACCAAATTTATAAAACGAGATAAAAATGTAATGCTTTTCATATGGACTTTAATAGATTGAATTGTTAAACAGTGTAAATAAAAAAAAACTAATAATACTTTTTCTATTTTAATCACCTCAAATTTACCCATCCAAGTTGCAAATTTAATTTATCTAAATTTTTAATGTTTTAATTAAATTCATCAATATTTTGAAAGATCTAAATTCCAATTTATTACATTACAAGCAACTTCAAATTCAATTGATTTAAATTTTTATTAATCTAATTTTTAATTGATTTAAGTGTTACTTAAGGTGGTTCACTCATTTGACGTAACCTTAAATTAGAAAGAGGTTTTTCACACCAAATAAAAAATTTGCTTAAATTTATAGATTTGTTTAAACAATTGATTTACATTTAGTTATTTTATAAGAAAAAAAAATTAATTAATACTTATATTCCACTCCATTGTAACAATTCTCTTTTATTGCACATAATATATTTAGATTTTATTTCAAGATCAATTCAATATTAAACGATGATTAAATTTATATAGATATAACAATAAAATACGATCAAATGGTCGAGTTTAAACAAATATTTATTTGTGAGTAGTTTATTGAAGAAATTAAGAAAAAATTTAAAAAAAACACAAGAATGAAACAGTCACATAAGAATATATAAAAAAGTAGAAACTCTTTTCAAAAATTAAACTATTTACGGACATTTTTTCGAAATGGTCGAGTCCATACCAAGTGATCACACCAATTTCAGTCATATTGAGTAATATTTACGAAATTGATATTTTGGGTTCCTTTAGGAGTAAAAAAAATAAATTTTAATTATTTTTAAAAAATTCAAAATATTTTCGAAAATATTCAAATTCAAAATTTTGAGTACTATTTTTTTTGTTTTATCATAACTTCTGTAATTTTGAAGCAATTGAGATCATTTTTTTTTTAAATTACTCGTATTTAAATACTCTTTCAAGAAAAATTATAATAATTAAGAAATTGTTTATAATTAAATTTTTATTAAAAAAATTAAATTATTTATTTAAACAAAATCTAAAGTATATCATCGATCTTTTTCAAAAAATTCATAAACATAGCCTATAATGTGCTTAAAAATTTAAGCCAAAGAAAAAGATGGTATGTATTATAGTCTTTGAGAAAAAAATTATTAAGTTATGCTAGCGCGGCGCAGACCGGTGTCACCGCTACTCAACGCGTAGTTCCGTAGTAACCGAAATGTATGTATATTATTACATAATATAAATACAGTTAATCGTCATGTTTAGTTTTTTATTTTACAAATTGTGCTGTGCACAGAATTTGAAAAAATTTTTGTTTCAATTTTATTCTCAAGGGGTACGAAGGAATGAAATTTTTGTGTACCTTTAATGGTCATAGCTTGATTAAATCTTTCACTTAACAATTGTTTTTCAGCTTTATATTCTGCGTAATTACAAAATTCTACATTAATTTTCTCTAAACTGGATTTTGCCCACTCGTATAAGTCAAGAGGAGTAACAATTTGATTGTTTAATGGTCGTTGTAAACTTGCTTGAGCCGCTAATCTTTTGATAGTGCCACCAATGCCATCACATGGTCCCTTACCATGTGATGTAGCAAAAAAGTGCCATTCTGCTTCAGAAGCAAATTTTATGTTTCATACTTTATGTTTCAAATTTTTAATCATTTTTCTCCTTATAAAATTTTGTCATCTTTTAAATTTATTATAGTTTTCATTTCTTTCAACTATTTTCAAACTATTTTTATCAGGGACGCGAACGTAAATAGTCTATTTCACTATAAAAGTGTCGACTATAGTGAAGTAGACTATTTACGTTCGCATCCCTGATTTTTATCATTCTTTAAGGGGAGAGATAGGTGAAATTTTAACTCAACAAAATTTTTGATGCTCAGAGGTGTCATATTTTTTCTTACATCAATTAAGATGTAGAATTATGGTATTACATAAAAATTAAAAAACAATATTTTTTTGGTCATTTTCGAAATTTTATTTTTCAAAATCCATACGATGGATTGTAGAAAATCATTTAAAAATCCCACAAAAAAATTGTCGATGGAAAAAATGAAAATTGTGAAAGAGGTTTAATTTTTAAAATTTAAGTTTTTCTTAGAATAAATTTCTCAAACTCCGCAAATTATTTGTTTCTCTATTTTTGACATTACCCCATAATTTTAGGTCTAAAATTGCATAAGAAAAAAAATTAACACCCCTGAACATCGCGAATTTTGATAATTTTACCAGTCCATTATTTTTCTTTCTTCAGTTTTAAATTATTTTAATTATTCACTTATTTTCACTTATTTTTACCAGTTTTTAATTATATTAATTATTTTTCAATTGATATAACAAATTTTCAATTATTATTCTTAAATTTTAATAATTTTCCCAATTTTTAGTTATTTTTATTATTTTTCTATAAATTACCAATTTTTTAATTACTTTTTTTTACTTTAATTATTTTCTCCGATTTTTTTAATTCTAAAGTTTGATGTCCATGTACTATGAAAAGATCAGTGTGACTTTCTGAAGCTTATAATTTTAATATAATACACTAACTATTTTTACATTATGTAAAAATATACATACATTTCGGTTACTACGGAACTACGCGTTGAGTAGCGGTGACACCGGTCCGCGCCGCGCTAGCATAACTTAATAATTTTTTTCTCAAAAACTATAATACATACCATCTTTTTCTTTGGCTTAAATTTTTAAGCACATTATAGGCTATGTTTATGAATTTTTTGAAAAAGAACGATGATATACTTTAGATTTTGTTTAAATAAATAATTTAATTTTTTTAATAAAAATTTAATTATAAACAATTTCTTAATTATTATAATTTTTCTTGAAAGAGTATTTAAATACGAGTAATTTAAAAAAAAAATGATCTCAATTGCTTCAAAATTACAGAAGTTATGATAACACAAAAATAAACAGTACAAAAAGCAGGCGCAATGCGCCTACAATTGAGGGTTTCGTGGCTTTTTATTATTGATCCGAGTGTATTCGGAATCTTTCAGGTATTTTCGGAACCATTCGGGTGTTTCCGTAACCATTCGGGTGTTTCCGGAACCTTTCGAGTGTATTCGGAACCATTCAGGTGTTTCCGGAATCTATCGGGTGTTTCCGGAACCATTCGGGTGTTTCCGGAAACATTCGGGTGTTTCCGTAACCACTCGGGTGTTTCCGTTACCATTCGGGTGTTTCCGTAACCACTCGGGTGTTTCTGTTACCATTCAGGTATTTTCGGAACCATTCGGGTGTTTCCGTAATCATTCGGGTGTTTCCGGAACCTTTCGGGTGTTTCCGTTACCACTCGGGTGTTTCCGTAATCATTCGGGTGTTTCCGTAACCACTCGGGTGTTTCCGGTACCATTCGGGTGTTTCCGTAACCATTCGGGTGTATTCGGAACCACTCGGGTGTTTCCGGAACCACTCGAGTGTTTCCGTTACCATTCTGGTGTTTCCGGAACCATTCGGTTGTTTGCGTAACCACTTGAGGGTTTCCGTTATCATTCGGGAGTTTCCGGACCCCTTTGGGTGTTATCGGAAGCCTTTGGGTGTTTTCGGAACCATTCGGGTGTATCCGTAACCATTCAGTGTGTGAAATATCGTCTTAATCTATGAATTCAATTTAAAAGACGTCTTAAGGTAGCAATAATTAAAGAAAAAAACGTTAATGGTTTCAAAGATATTTTGGTCTCAGATTCAATAAAAAAATCTAAGGTATATCTACGTTACCAATATCAGCATCAAAAACCACCCTTTAAAATTGCCCCTTAATCATTAATTATGTGTTGAACTCCCTCTAGCACACAACCTAAAATGACAGCTATTGGTTCGTGTGTTTTCGTCTCTGTCTCTGACTATCACCCTCTCTCTCGCACACAACCTAAAATTGACAGCTATTGGTTCGTGTGTTTCCGTCTCTGTCTCTCACTATCACCCTCTCTCTCGCACACAACCTAAAATTGACAGCTATTGGTTCGTGTGTTTCCGTCTCTGTCTCTCACTATCACCCTCTCTCTCGCGCACAACCTAAAATGACAGCTATTGGTTCGTGTGTTTTCGTCTCTGTCTCTGACTATCACCCTCTCTCTCGCACACAACCTAAAATTGACAGCTATTGGTTCGTGTGTTTCCGTCTCTGTCTCTCACTATCACCCTCTCTCTCGCGCACAACCTAAAATTGACTGCTATTGGCTGTGAACGACGGACGGACGGACGGACGACAAAGTCTCACTATAAAGCTGGCTCTACATGTGAACCTAACACTGCTCCGCACGCACGTCGTGCATGAGATAGAAAAGGACAGAGACTCTCTCCGTCCTTTTCTATCTCATGCACGACGTGCGTGCGGAGCAGTGTTAGGTTCACATGTAGAGCCAGCTTAAGGGTTTCGGTCCCGAACCACGAAACCCTAAAAATAGTACATAAAATTTCGAATTTGAATATTTTCGAAAATATTTTGAATTTTTTAAAAATAATTAAAATTTATTTTTTTTACTCCTAAAGGAACCCAAAATATCAATTTCGTAAATATTACTCAATATGACTGAAATTGGTGTGATCACTTGGTATGGACTCGACCAAATTAAAATAATAAATAAGAAGATAATTAAAAAAACGTTAAAATTACTGTTTGCTTTGAAATAAATTCAGTCTATATACAAATTTATTTAACTTGAATTAATTTTTGAAATTTACATTGAACCCATACCCTATACATTGTAAGTTGCTTTCCTCGATTCACTTGTAACCTTCTATCAATTAAATTATGTTTTTCTTCAAATCCACATCCAGAGAACAGTTCTCTTATTTCGTCTAAAAAAAAAGAAATAATTCACATGAATTCTGAGATTCTAAATTAAAAAAGAGCAAACAAATTTACACAAATAATCAAAACTGAGATAAGTAATAACAAAAATAAATTAGAAAATGAATTTTAAAAATTAGACACTTGACTAAATTTCGAACTAGAAAAATAATATTAAAATCATGAAGTAGTATAAGGAGGCCCTACTGCTATGTTTAACCTTGAAAAAGTTGAAGCTGATTTCCCCGTTTCTCTTACAAATTAGCGATAGTGGAGAACCTAGCGGAAAAGCTTAGAATTATAAGCCACACAATGTCATTTTTGTGTACATGCAATTACTAACACACTTGAAATGCTTTTTGCAAATGGCTGCCTACAAACAGCTGAGTGATCAGGCGGGAAAAGTGACTAGCAAATGCATTGTAGCAGACGAAATTTCGAAGTTCCAAATTATATCACTTGGTTCTCCACTTTCGCTAATTTGTAAGAGAAACGGGAAAATCTGCTTCAAGTTTTCATGAGAGTGGGGCCTCCTTATACTACTTCATGATTAAAATCAAAGAAGAAATGTGAATTTTAGGTTAAAAACTCACCCTGGGTGAAAAAGTAAACCCGAGTGCCATCACCTCTTGCATAAAAATTTTCCGAAAGGCAACGACCTTTTTTAAACCTCAACTGTGCCATGTCATATCTTCCATAATCTCTAAATAAAACCAAACCTCCCGGTTTTAAATACCGATGAATTTGTTTAATTACGTGCTGCATTCTGGAAAAAAAATTAGTTAAAAGTCAGTTTACAGTTATAAAAAATAAGAAAGTAGAGGCTTACTTTTCTGGGTGAATTGCAGAAAGAACAAATATCAAAACAACAATATCTAAACTTTCTTCCTCAAAAGGAGGCGCCCAATCTTCTTGAGTTGCATCAAGAACAAATGCTTTGCATCTGAAAGATAAAAAAAAATTAAAATTCAGTCAGTATCGATTTAAAAGAATATTGAATAAATTTTAAACTTACCTAGAAGAGTCATATTCCGCAGTTTGTTGCAGAATTTCAATGGCATTGCTGGAAAAATCACAGCAATAAATAAACAAATTTGGATCCTTGTTATACAATAATAAAGGAAATACTGTGTTTCCAACTCCGCAGCCTATTTCAAAAATTCGTTTTCCATCGCCTATTAATTCATTTTTACTCACTGACTTGTCAGGTAAAATTCTTTCAATCTGATCTTCACTTTTGTCAGTTTTAGGCGCAAGTTCCGCAAATTCGGTAAACAGCCAGTGTCGATCTTTAAAAAATCTAAAACATTTTTTATATATTCAAAGGTTTTAAGTATTTTCTATTCAATTTTTAATAATGTCTAGTGACTTGAACAAACAATTAAAGTTTTTTAGGATCGAAAAAAAATATCAAGGTTCACTATTTAAGAATTGAAACAATGGATAAATATATTTATATAATGGAAAAAATAACTAGAAGCTACAAAGAAAAAAATTAAATTTGCAAAAAACAATTTAAAAATGCAGGATATAAATTAAAATTGAAGAAAGAATTTAAAATAATCAAAACCATAATTGAAATTTGTAGAAAAGAATTCAATAATTCTAATTGAAAATTAAAAACATAGCTGAAAATATGGTGGAAGCGAAAATATCATTGAACTTTTTGAAAAATAATTCAATATTACAGAAACTAGAAAATTAAAAAACTTGAAAATATCTAGAATTGAAGAAAATCTATAAAAACGTGAATAAGTATCATTGAAATTTGCAGAAAACAATTAAAAATTGAATCAATTAATTAAAGAAAAAAATATTTCAAAATGACGAAGCTGATTGAACAAAAAAGTAATAAAATTATTATGTAGGTATTAAAAAATGAATTTAAAAATTAAACAATGTGATTGTAATTTTTAGAAAATGATTAAAATTTTAATGAAATAATAAAAAAGTAACAAAAAAAAAATAGAAAACTCAACGCAATAATAATTAAATGCAAACACATTAATTATAAAAAAAAACTTTAAAAATTGTAAGTATATAATTCAAATTCAGAAATCAATTTAAAATTACAAAATTGAATTAAACTAAACTAATTAAAAAATTATTATGAGTGTATTTGATTTTAAAGAAAACCTATTTTTTATTGTTAAAAATAATTGCCAAAATTGTTGAATATCTTTGAAATTGAAGAAAATAATTGAAACATTGCAAAATATATTCTATTTCTAAAAAAATATATAAAATTTTTTTCAAAATAAATAAAAATTAAGAAAAACCATTGAAAACTTAGCATAATTACTTAAAATTAAGGAAAATGATAATTCTAAACTAAAAATAATAATTTGAAAAAGAAAAGAATATTCTGAATTTGAAAAAGAAAATAATTTATAAATGGAAAAAATTTAATTTTGGAAAAAATAATTTTAAATTTTAAAGGTTATAATTGAAAATTAAAAAAATTCAACACTTCAAGAATGTAATTGAAAGAGAAATGAATTTAAAATTAAAAAATACAATTGAAGATTAAAAATTAAAGGAAACAATTGAAAAATCGTAGAAAATAGATAAATTCAATTATTGAAAATTTACAAAAATCATTGAAATTTAAGGAAAGTAATTTAAAAAAATTAAAAACAGAATTAAACATTGAAGAAAATAATTAAAAATAAAGAAAATATTTAAAATAGAAGAAAATAATTGAAAATCTAAGAATATCATTAAAAAATTGAAATATAGAATTGACATTGCAAGAAAAAAATAAATTTAATAAAGAGAATAAAGAAAATAATTCAATAGAGATATTCAATAATGAAATTTACATAGAATAATAAAAAATTGACGAAAATAATTAAAAACTGATAAAAGTATTTGAAAATCAAAGTAAGTAATTGTACCTAAACATAATAAGAAAGAAATAACTTTTAAATTATTATTTAGAATTAAAGAGATTTTTTAATGAAATTTAATACACTTGAAGTTGAAATTAATTTAATTTTTAATCAATGCAAATTTAAATCAATTGCAAATTAAATAAATTAAAATTTTTATAAATTAAGCAAAAATTTAAAAATATAATAAACGTTGAATAAGTGATAATTTATTGTGTATTTTAATTCAAGGAATTTTTTTAATTCAACGACATTTCAAAGTTTTTAAAATGAAAAAAAAAGTTCAAGGAGAATTCAATTAAGTTTCGTAAATAAAAATTATTCATTAAAAACCATTTTGTAAAATTAGACAACAAAATATTTTTTAAAATCAGTTAAGATTTTTAACTACCTGTTTTGGTGTATTTCGTAAAATTTGTCCCAATATTTGTCAGCTTCATTTTCATATTTTGTAGTTAAATCCGAGGAAGCATAAATTGAAGAATTTTCAGCAACTTTTTGCCGAGCTTCTTCTTCTTGTTCATCATTCCAAGTCACGTTATCCCTTGAAAGTTAAATTTTGAATTTCATTACTTTTTATAATCAAAATAGAAGCAGACTTCGAACTGTATCAAAGGGACTCAAAAAACGATAAAATAAATAATATTTTTACAAAATAGTATTAAATAAAAAAAGTATCACTTTAAAATCAAGACAAAATTACCGTTTTAAAAATGTAATTTACCAAGAATAAGCCCGAAACCGGAAAGTGGAGAAAATAATACTTCGTTTAAGAAGAAGTAATATCAAAATTTTACTTTTCACTATTTTTAAAAAACGTAATTTTGGTTTATTAATTTATTGTATTTATCGGACATAAAAATGTCTGATATTTTTTCACAGATTTTTAAAATTTTAAATAATTTATTTTTTGTTGAGAATAAAATCAATATGATTAAAACCAGACTTCTTTTTTGTTATGAGAGAATATTACTTAAATTAAAATAAAATAAAATAAATAAATAAAATAAAAATTTCTTAAACTTGATTAACTTAAAAACAGGAATTTTTTGAAAAATCAAAACAATTATTCAAAATTTGGTGCAGTTTATCATTCGTCAATGTTAATTTTAAACTAATTTTAATAATTAGAGGTTATGAGTCATTTTAAATAAAAACGAGAATTAACATTAAATATTTTTAAGTTTAAAACGTTATTGTCAATAAAATGAAAAAATTGGAGCAAATAAAAAGGATAAAAATAAACAGTTTTGAAGTTATAAGCCTTTAGTAATTGAAACTACTGTGACATTTAGAGGTTATATCAAACAAAATAAATCAAAATACTTGCCAGGCATTATGCTGGAAAACATTATCATCGTCAGAAAGAATTCTATTACCAAACTGAGGTCTTTTTCTATCATCTTTTTCACAATCATTATCACTTTTTACAAAGTCTGCCATTTTTTACACTTATGTCAACATAAAATATTATTTAAATATATAATCAACATTCAACATGCATGCAAGAATTTGTGTTTGTTTACATGTAGGTTATGCAGAGTTGGGAAGTTACGCGTAACTTTGAGGTTTTTACGTATATTACGTGAGTTTTTTACTTTTGTAATATACGTCATTTACCCCCTCCCAACAGAAAATGGCATTGCGTACAGAGATCGGAAATTGACATGTCATTTTAGATTTTGAGGTAGATTACGTAGAATACGTAAAATACGTAGAAAACTGTAAACAACCTAGGTAATTTACATTTTCAACTTGGCGGCAGTAGAAAAAAACTTTTTTTATAATTTTTTGATTCTATGAATGCTTTTTATTAATTTTGAAGGGTGTTATTATATATTTCGGCTAGTTTTAAAATAAATTATGCAATTATTTTTGTTTTAGATTTTACTTTTAGGTTATGTTGCATACGTATTGTTGTAGATCAGGTGATATTTATAAGGGATGTAAATTACGTAGAATACTTCTCCGGTAAATTACTAGGTAATTTACATGCAAACAACCATGTAGATTACCTCAAGTAATTTACGTTCCGATCCCTGATTGGGTATGAAATTCAGGACGTAAAATGCGTCAAAAACCCCACGTATTCTACGTGAGGTATATTACGTCCACAACCCAGCATGAGACAGAAAAGGACAGAAACAGCCTCTGTCCTTTGTTATCTCAAGCCCTGCTCCCGTAAGCGTATTCATTGTACTTTGGGCTTTACTAGGGTTGTGTTACACAACCCTAGTGCTCATGTGAGCAGAAAGCGTAAAACCGAAAGCAGAAAATATGAGAGTAAGAGAGTCAGTGATATATGCCTGTCTTTTTTTCACTCTCATGATTTTCTGCTATCGGTTTTGCGCTTTCTGCAAAAGGGTAAAATGGGATTTTACCCTTATGGCCTGTTTACACCTTCGAAAAAAAATTTTTTCGCATTGGAGGGCAGAGGACAGACTGTGTATCTGTCCTCTTTACTCTCATGCAAAAAAAACTTTTTTTCGAAGGTGTAAACAGGCCATTATACATAGTTTTTACAGTTTCCCTTGTAACGTGACGTTTACCCATCACTGATTTTACGTAAATATTTTACAGTATATTTGGAGGAACAGTAATTACCAGGGTTGTGCAGTGACGCGTGATTTAAGGTTTTTTATTTAATTTACAGGTTTTTTACATAAGTAAAATACCATATTTTACCCCCCCCCCCCCCCCCACTCCTAAAAAATACATTACGTAAAATATTATTGAGGTAATTTACTAGGTATTTTACCGTAAAGTACCACGTAAATTACCTAATGTATTTTACTAACACAACCCTGATAATTACACAACACTGATCTTCACCAGGGATGTGGATGTATAATACATGATGTATTATACATGGTTTTCTCAAAGATACTTTACACATAGATCCGGCAAGGGTCCTGGTGGCATGTGGACTAACTAAAAATTTCCATTAGTAAGAAAAGGACGGAGATATCTGTGTCCTTTTCTTACTAATGGAAATTTTTAGTTAGTCCACGTGCCACCAGGACCCTTGCCGGATCTATGTGTAAAGTATCTTTGGTTTTCTACACGTATAATACTATGTTTTATACATCGACAGTTTTCTACATACTTTGTGTATTATACATATTGGCTTACAACATGCTGGATTTTTAAATTTTGTGATTAATAAATTTTTAATAATGATAAGTTATACATGAAGGTTGGAAAATATAACAATTTATTTGTTATTTAAGTTAATTAACCAGTGGCAACAAACATTTCAATGTTGAATTGTTGATAATAATTTTAAGGAGCAACATAACCAACAAATTGAAGAGTTTTTTGTATGCGAAGTTACATTCAAAATCGGGTGCAGGAAATTTCCCAAAAACCCAAAAGGTCGAATATCCAAATGGTCGAATTTCAAAAAGTCGAATCTCCAAACGGTCGAGCATCCAAATGGTCGAATATCCATTTTGTCGAATTCCCAAATGATCGAATATCTAAATTGTCGAATTTCCAAATTGTCGAACATCCATTTGGTCGAATATCCATTTTGTCGAATTTCTAAATTGTCGAATTTCCAAATCGTCGAATATCTACTTTTTCGAATTTCTAAATTGTCGAATATTCAAATTATCGAATTTCCAAATTGTCAAATATCCACTTTGTCGAATGTCCAAACTGTCGAATTTCCAAATTGTCGAATATCCACTTTGTCGAATTTCCAAATTGTCGAATTTCCAAATGATCGAATATCCAATTTGTCGAATTTCCAAATTGTCGAATATCTATTTTGTCGAATTTCCAAATCATCGAGTTTCCAAATAGTCGAATTTTCAAATTGTCGAATTTCCAAATTGTCGAATATCCACTTTGTCGAATTTCTAAATTGTCGAATTTCCAAATGTTCGAATCTCCAAATGTTCGAATTTCCAAATGATCGAATATCCAAATAGTCGAATTTCCAAATTGTCGAATCTCCAAATGTTCGAATCTCCAAATAGTCGAATTTCCAAATTGTCGAATTTCCAAATTGTCGAATCTCCAAATGTTCGAATCTCCAAATGTTCGACTTTCCAAATGTTCGAACTTTTTTTTTCATGTAAGTTTCCTATCTTCGATTCGACAATTTGGAAATTCGACAATTTGGATATTCGATCATTTGGAAATTCGAACATTTGGAGATTCTAACATTTGGAGATTCGACAATTTAGAAATTCGACAATTTGGATATTCGATCATTTGAAAATTCGACAATTTAGAAATTCGACAAAGTGGATATTCGACAATTTGGAAATTCGACAATTTGAAAATTCGACTATTTGGAAACTCGATGAGTGGAAATTCGACAAAATAGATATTCGACAATTTTGATATTCGACAATTTGGAAATTCGACAAATTGGATATTCGACAATTTGGAAATTCGACAATTTGAAAATTCGACTATTTGGAAACTCGATGAGTGGAAATTCGACAAAATAGATATTCGACAATTTTGATATTCGACAATTTGGAAATTCGACAAATTGGATATTCGATCATTTGGAAATTCGAAAATTTGGAAATTCGACAAAGTGGATATTCGACAATTTGGAAATTCGACAGTTTGGACATTCGACAAAGTGGATATTCGACAATTTGGAAATTCGATAATTTGAATATTCGACAATTTAGAAATTCGAAAAAGTAGATATTCGACAATTTGGAAATTCGACAATTTAGAAATTCGACAAAATGGATATTCGACCAAATGTATGTTCGACAATTTGGAAATTCGACAATTTAGATATTCGATCATTTGAGAATTCGACAAAATGGATATTCGACCATTTGGATATTCGACCGTTTGGAGATTCGACTTTTTGAAATTCGGCCATTTGGATATTCGACCTTTTGGGTTTTTGGGAAATTTCCTGCACCCGTTCAAAATATGAATTAATGCATCATATTTATTTATTAATATGAATAAAACAAGATTATTTGCGTATAATATTGAAGAATTTAAATATATTTATTTGATTAAAATATTTTTAAATGTGTTAGAAATTGCCATGTATAAAACTAGGTTTTCTGCAATTTTCTGCGTATAATACGTTTTCTACGTATTATACGTAGAAAACATCGAAGAAAGCACTTTTACCCATCCCTGATCTTCACTCTATATGTTGTACATACCAACCCATCTCTGTTTGTCAGTAATCACAAAAAAGCAGTTTCTTAGGTAAGTCTTTTTTGTTTATTTCTTTTTTAAATTAATTTGTAGAAGTAATTCAGTAGAATAAATCCTTGGCATTTTGTTTTTCTTGCTGTATTTGTCAAAGAGCAACTTGATAATTACATTTATCAATGTTTTTTATTAACAAATCATTGTCTTAATTTTATTTGCACTGTTGTAAACTATTAAATCCCAAAGAATGCGCTTTGTCATTAATATTCTTTGAAGTTTAAAAAGTATATTTAAATTTGAAACACGTACTTGTTTTAATACTATTATTGAAAATATATTTGAATTACTATGTAATTTAATCTCTAGAAAGTATGTTTGAGTATTCAAAGTATGTTTGCATTAATTGTACGTAAATTATTCTTAACGGTACTTAAAAGGATTTTATTTATAGTTAGTTAATGAAAATAAATACTTGGACGTTCGTATTTTTTTTTAAAAACCAGTTTAATTTACTACGAAAGCGGATAAAAATTACATAAAAGATTTTTAACATATAGGTATTCTTATTTTTATAAGAAGCTGTATTTTAAAAATTTTATAAGCGAAATTAATCATAATTATTTATATTTTTAAACGTTAAACTTAGAATAAAATTACAATATCTAATTTAAAATTTTGTGTCTAAAGTCAATTTTAATTTCGTTAAATATTTTCCACTAAAATGTAGATTTTAATACATAAGGTAAAAGCACCAGTACCTGGACACTTTTGAAGGGGTGTCAAGTTTAGCGATATTTTGTACTACGATAATTAATTATATTTTACGAAATGTTTGGATTTTCGTTTAACTTACATATAAAGGATTCGAATTAATAAAAAATTAATTATAATAAATGTTTTCCTTAAATTAAAAACTTGAAATAAAAATATAGCTTCTTTGCAGCAGAAGTTGGACAGTACGCTATTTGGACGGGCCTAGTAGTTGGACATAAGACCCTATAGTTGGACATTTAGGAAAATACATATTCTATTATAGATTATTTGTTATTATTTATTATTAATACTTTTATTGTCAACTCCTAAATTAATTAGTTAATTAGGTTTTTAATTAATTGATTATTTTATTGATTAATTAGTGTCTGCAAAGTGTCTGTCCATCTACTGGGGTACGTATAAAAAACGTCAGGTAAACTTGGACAGACAACTCAGAGTAGTTTTAAAAGAAACGTCTTAAATAATTTTTTTGCTAAACATTTTGCATCTACGATTAACAAATTTAATTATACCTAAAAACTGACTATCTGAAGGGTATCTATAAATTTTTTCATTTAGTTTGGAGGAAATTTTAACTCTTTTTTGCTATTGTCCAACTACTGGTCCCAATTTATGCTTTGTCCAGGTACTGGTGCTTTTACCTTATTTTGTCTTCAAATTAAATTCCGAACGTCGATTAACTCACCATTTCCTTCATTCAAACTTCTAAAAAACTTTTATTTTTATCACATTCAATAAAAACTTTTCGATGATTATTTATATTAAAAAAAATGTTTCATTAAATCTGTTTATTTCTTTATAAATTTTCTTATTTTTAAGCTTTTTTATTTCAATATTCTTAAATTCTTGAGTAGTCTTAATTCTTTACTTTTTTTATCACCATTTTTTGAACTTTTAATAAATTTTTTAATTTTGTTATCATTTTTCTATATCTTAAGACTTTTTAAATTATTTTTAAAAATTGTTTTTTTACTAAGTTTTTTTTCACATAAATATTAAATTTTGCAATAATTTTTCTAATTTTTTTCTTTTAGTTCTATTTTAAATAAGTTTTTTATATTTTTTTCTAATTATAAATAACGTATATCCAGTGTAAAAAAAATTATTAAGCAAACAAATTACAAATCCAGGAAAATTGTAGTTTACGATTCAGTAAATATGGTAATTTGAAAATAATTAGGTATGACAACGATTAAAATATTGAATAGGTGATTCTTCTGAAACTACCCATTCTATATTTAAGTTCAAATACAATTTTTTTTAGATCAAAAAAAAAATTTTTTTAGAAAATTAATTATATATATATTTAATAAATTCTATTTTTAATAGAAAAATTATTAATATTTTAAAAACATACCCAAATTTTCATGCTTTATCTTTATGCCAATAATAAAAAAAGGTGAAATTGTTCAAAACATTGAAAATAGAGTTTAAAAACCGAAAAAATTTAAGTGTTTTCAAAAAAAAGGCTTCGGAGATTAAAAAATGCTAATTTTTATATTTTTATTAAAAAAAAATAAAAAAAATTTATTATTTTTAAATAAAAATAAGAAGTGCATTCAAGTATATATCTGAAACTAATTGTCAATATTCAAAACGAATACATAAAAACATTAGAGACATAATAAAAAGGCTTCGGCGATGAAATCTTTTTAGTGTCTTTTTTTTAATTTAGTTTAGCCAATTGGCTGAATTTTTATTTTATAATACTTTGTAAACGGTAAATTTTAACTTAGAAAATTGACAGTAATTATTGCTGAATCGTTTTTCTTTATTTTTGCTTTTTTTCATTGAAACATCCAAAAGGTCACTTTCAGAACAATCATCCAAATAAGTTATTAAATTTTTTTATTACATTTTTCATTTATCGAATTTTAAAGAAAGGAAGCCATTTTGAAATAATATCTGTATTTGATAATTAATTTCTGGTGTATTTGATATTATAACAAAGAGATAAACGAAATATTCGCAGGTCATTTGTGTTATCAAACTCTGTTTATAAATACATTAAACATATGGTATTTGAAACTCCATTCTCTTGTTTCAGAAGCAGTCGAGATGTTCGCACTGCTTATACAAATCTCTCTTGTTCTCTGTGGTAAGTTAATTAATGTTTCATGAGATAATACCACTGTGCAAAAATCTCTGAATAATTTAAAAATTCTCATACAATCTAAACATTTTTTCAATTTAATAGTAAATTTGCAACTGTATCAAAATTCTTCATTTCGAGTGTACTTTTGAATAACAACAAATTAATATAATTAATTATTTTATTTAATATTATTTTTTAAATATTAAGTAAATTTATGTATTATTAGGGTGGCCACTTGATCAGGAATTCAAACATTGACCGGGAAAAGTCCGGAAAGTTTGTTACTAAACCGGCAATTTCTTCGTGGATCTAAAAGTTCTGAGAAATTTTATCGAAAATCAATTTTTTTTCATATATCATAAATCTATAATAATAATAATCCGCAAGTTCTTTCATTCATATTTTGTCTGTTCACACCTGTAATTTGGCGCATAGATATTTTTTGTTTTAAATCAGACACATTTTAAAAGAAGTATTTAAATTGATCAGGGCTGTTATTGATTTAAATCACTTTGATTTAAATCGTGATTTAAATCATGATTTAAATCATTGGAAAATTTGCATTAAAATCACGATTTAAATCAAAAAAAATTTTAATTCTCCAGAAGTCTAATACTACATGTAAAATGTCGCAAACCTCAAACACAACCCACAAATTTGTGAGGATAAATGTTAAAAATTTCAATTTTAATATTTTAATCTTTAAAAAATTTTAAAAATTGTGCTAATACAAATGATCAAAAACCTATGATTTACAAATTTTTGGTATGAAGATAGCAAAAAATAGTATTATATTTTTATATCTTCAAGTCATTATAATTATATAAATTCCAAACATCAATTAAGTCATTTTTCAATCTTTTCTAACTTTTAACTTTTAATTAATTCAAATTTAAATGCATCTTAATTAATACAAAGTAATGGAATAATATTAAATATTTTTCATATTCACAATAATCCTTTTTTTTTAATATTCTTACAAGATTTCTAAGAGATTTCAATTTTTCGAAACTGTTTAATTTTTATCTTATAATTTCTTATTTTTAAAAAATTTTAAGTTTTTTTCTTCTTTTACTTTTGATATTTTTTCTTCTTTTTATTTATCTTTTTATTTTTGGATTTTCTTTAATTTTTCTTTTTTTTTTTGCAAATTATTTAATATTATTTCACACAATTTCGTTATTATAACATTCACTAAACTTTTTATTTCATTGATTTTCATAATTGTTTCCATATTTTCAAAAATAAATACTACCATTTTTTTTGGGAAATTCATTCAATTTTTTTCACATGTTGTCTATCTTTTGCGAGATTTTTCGAAAATTTACTTATTCTTCTATAAAGTTTTTAGGTTTTATTTATTTTTCTAAATTTATTGTTAGACTTATTTTAAGTGTAATATTTATTATAAAAGTGTGTTTAGTTTAAATTGCATAAACTTTTTTATTTTTATATGATTTTAAGTTTTTTTGTGGATTTTCTGTTTATTTATCTTTATGTATATGTACATGTTTTAATTTTTTTTTATACTTTTTACATTTTTTTAATTTGTTAGATTAAGGGTAAATTAAATTGATTTATTTTTCCTTCTTTTTAATTGTTTAGTTTTTATCTTATAATTACGAATTTTTGAAAACATTGATTTGGTGCTTTTATCTACATTTTTAAAATTTCCCAATTTTCTACTTTTTTGAAAGCTTTTATTCCTTTATTTTATATTATGTGAATTTAATTTTTAATCTTGTACTAAATATTCTCATTTAAACATCGTTCTTGCACTTAATAGAATTTCTTTTCTTTATTTTTTTTTAAATTTCACAAAATTGAATTGATTCTTTTTATATTCAATTTGTAAAATAATTCTCTGATTTTTATAATTTTAAAATTTTGTTCTCTTTAGTAATATATTTTAACGTTATTTTTAATTATCTTTTATTTATTATTTAAATTAATTTAATTAATAAATAAATGTATACTTTTTTCTATAATTTGCAACAGTTTTCATATTATACTCTTCAAATTTTATAATTATTCTTTAATTTTTTAAAAATGTTTTGTTCTGTTGTCGATTATTCTCGTCAGTTTTCGAATTTTTCTTTCGATCGTCAATTATTATCCTCATTTCTTAATTATTTTATTCATATTGTAACTTTTCTTTCACTTATCAATTATCTTCTTAAAATTTCAATGTAATTCTTTAATCTTCAATTTATTTCTTTAATTTTTAATTATTTTCTTCAATTCTCAATTATTTTCTTCAATTTTCAATTGCATTCTTCGTTTTCAATTATTTTATTCAATATGCAATAATTCTCGCATTTTCTCAATTATCCATTATTTTCTTAAAATTTCAATACAATTCTTCAATTTCCAATTGATTTCTTAATTTTCATTTATTGTCTACAATTTTTCCCATAATTTATAACAGTTTCAATTGACAATTTATTATTCTCGTTCAATTTTATGATTATTTATTAATTAAAAACAATTTTTTTTCTTTAAATCTGATTATTCTGACAATTTTAACAATTTTTTTTAATTGATAATTATTTTATTTAATAATTTATTTTCGACATATTGTAAATTTTTTCTTTTAATTATCAATTATTATTTTCTTGTAATTTCAATTTAATTCTTTAATTTCCAATTTATTTCTTCAATTTTTAATTTTTTTCTTCAATTCTCAAATATTGTCTTAAATTTTAAATTACTTTTATAGATTTTCAATTAATTCCTCAATATTAAATAATTCTCTTCAATTCTCAGTTATTTTCATCAAATTTAAATTCCACTTTTCAATTTTCAATTATTTTCTTTAATATTAAAAAATTATTGACTTTTTTCTGTTATTTTTTTCAATTATGATTAAGTTTCTTTAATTTTAAATAATATTGTTCAATGATTTTTTTTAATTTTTAATTCCAGTCTTCAATTTTTATTCCATTTTTCAGTTTTCAATTATTTTCTTCTATATTTATTAATTCTTGTCTTTTTCAATTACTTTTTTTTAATTTTTAAGTATATTCTCTAAATTTTAAATTCATTCTGTAATCTTTAATTGCTTTCTTCAATTTTCAATTATTTTTATCAATTTTTAATCCAGTTGTTAAATGGACAATTATTTTTATAATTTTCTTAATTTTTCAATTTGCAATTATTTTCTTTTAATTTAATATTTCTTGTTTAATTTATTTAATTATTTTTTTCAGTTGTCTATTAATCTAGTCATTTTTCGAATTTTGTTTTCAATTGACAATTATTTTCGTCATTTTTCATATATTTTCTTCAATTTTTCAATTATTCTCGACATTTTTCATTTACTTCCTTCAATTATTAATCATTTTCCTCAATTTGTAATTACTTCCTACAATTTCTTTAATTTTCAATTATTTTTTTCACTCATAAAAATTGTTTTAAAAATTTCAATTCTATTATTCAATTCTAAAACTATTCTCTTCAATTTTCAGTTATTTTCTTCAAATTTAAATTCCACTTTTCCATTTTCAATTATTTTCTTTAATATTAAAAAATTGTCGCCTTTTTTCTAAATTATGTTTTTCGATTATCATTAAGTTTCTTTAATTTTAAATAATATTGTTCAATGATTTTTTTAATTTTTAATTCCAGTCTTCAATTTTTATTCCATTCTTCAGTTTTCAATTCTTATCTTCTATATTCATTAAATCTCGGCTTTTTTCAATTACTTTTTTTTAATTTTTAAGTATATTCTTCAAAATTCAAATTCATTCTGCAATCTTAATTGATTTCTTCAATTTTCAATTTTTTTTCAATTTTCAATCCAGTTGTTAAATGTGCAATTATTTCCAACAAGTATTCCTAAAGTTTTCTTAGTTTTTCAATTTACAATTGTTTTCTTAAAAATTTATTATTTCTTATTTTATTTCTTCAATTATTTTTGTCAGTTGTCTTTTAATCTAGTCCTTTTTTGAATTTTGTTTTCAATTGACAATTATTTTCGTCATTTTTCAACTCTTTCCTTCAATTATTAATTATTTTTCTGAATTTACAATCATTTCCTACCATTTTTTCAATTTACAATCATTATTTTAAAATTTTATAATTATTCTTTGATTTTTTAAATTATTTTATTCGGTTGTGTATTAATCAAGTCGTTTTTTGAATTTAGTTTTCAATTCACAATTATTTTCGTCATTTTGTAATTTGTTTTTTCAATTATCGATTATTTTTTTCAAATTTTAGTTTAATTCTTAAATTTTCAATTTATTTCCTCAATTGTTTATTATTTTCTTCAATTTCAATTATTTTTTTGATTTTCAATTTGTAATAATTATTTCCAACAGTTATTCCTATAACGTTTCAATTATTTTGATTCAAATGAATATTTATTGTTTAATTTTTTAAACTATTATTTTTTTTAATTGTGTAATTATGTAGTCATTTTTTAATTGTGTTTTCTACTGTCAATTATTTTCCTCATTTTTCAGATAAATTATTCAATTTCGTAATTTTCATTATTTAAATTGGCAGAAGTTTATAGTTTTAAATTACCAACAACAATGCAAAGTTTGTTAATGTTGCTAGTGGAATACGTAATTATTTTTAAATGTTTACGATAAATTATTTGTGACCGGGAAATCCAAAAAAATTGACCGAGAATTTAATTTCATAGAAAAAGTGTCCACACTGATTATTTTGATGCGCAAATAATAAATTTTTTATTTACATGCTAATTAATATGAAAAAATACGTTAAATACGCTATTCAAATGTTTATTTTGAAAAGTAGTTTAAATTTGAAAAATTGTTGATACTGAGAGTTACTAAAATTGCTAATGACTTGAAATTTTTTCAGGCGTTTCGTACGCTGCAAATATACAATCACCTACATTTAGCAGAGCTTACACAGCAAAAGGAACCCTTTATATTCCCTATGCTGAAATCCGAGAACCGTTTTATGCTTGGTACGATGGAAACAGTGGATCAAGCAGAATTGATTACTATGGAGGTAATAACTAATTCTCAAAATTAAAACAGTCTTTAAATTTACCATATTTTTATATTTTAATACCGTATTTCTCTAAACTAAAAGCTCAAATATTTCTTTAAATATATGCATTGAAAATTCTGAACTTTTAAATCAATGAAATTTTAATTATATATTTTATTAGATTCAAATTTGCTCTTAAATATTGTTTTTAATATCAAAGAATGAATTCAAATCATGGTGTCTAGTTATTCGAAATATTTTATTAACGAAAATTTGTAAAAAGGTCCAAGGATTTTTAAGAAATTCCATAAATTCGTGGATAAATCCCGAAAATTTCAATTTAAATTATTTATTCTTCAATAATGGGAAAAATTGAATTTTAAAAGACCAGAATATGAATTCAATTTTTTGATAGAAATAAAGTCAAAAGTGATGTTACTGTTTAATAATTCTAGGTCACCAATAACTATTTAATTTTTTTCTTATAATTTCTTATTTTTGAAAAATTGTTTTGAGTATTTTTTTCTGAATTTGTACATAATTTTAAAATTTTTATCAAATTTCACCAATTTTGTCTCCTTTATTAAAATATATATTTAATAAAACTAATATAAATTACTTTTAATATAATTAAAAATGTAGTATAAAGTATCTATAAATTATAAATTATTATAAATATGACGCGATGTGAAAGAAAGGGAGCTAAGAAGGAAAAACTTTTAGGCTATGTTCGGTGATAACCTAAAATTTTTTCTTTTTTAGTTCCCTTTCTTCATATCGCGTTACAAATATAAATTATATAAAATATCGTTAAAAATAGTATATAAATTTTGTCTAAAATGGGTCAAATGAAATATTTTCACTAAAAAATAATTGTATAGGGATGGTCAAAACTTTCCAATTGAGTAACGAAGGAAATTATGGATCGAGTATAAAAGTTGCTCCGGTTACAACAGAAGATAACGCCAATGAAGATACATGTCTTCAGGTTAATGGCACAAGTGACGTGAAGATCTTTCCTCAGACAATTCTTCCAGACACTACTGGTTTCGAGGTAAGAAAGTTTGATAATGTTACGGGAGTAATAACGTAATTATAATAATTTGGGCCTCCGTTTCCAGTACCTTTAGAGTATAGGGTAAATGTACATATTACTGCCAATGCCCCAAATACTGCGGTTTTTTGAAAAAAGTTATTATGCATTATTTAAAAATATAGAATTAATTGAAATTGATTGAAAAAATTATTTAAAACCTTACTCAATACAATTGACAACAAATATTACTTTCGCCGCAGTAATTGAGGCACAGTAATTCATGCAGATCCGTAGTGATACCAGCACAGAGTATTTTTTATCAATTTTTTATTTTAAGAATACATAATTTCTTTTAATATTTTTATTAGTGGTTTCTACTTCAATAGATAACAAGAGTGCTATTAAAATCGGTCAAATATTTATCTTTCATTTATATTTAACTTCTTTTTCAATCTTTTGTCAGATTTCATCTTTACACCACAGTAATTGGTACATTAACCCTAGTGAACATTTTTAAAGACGTTTAGTAAAAAAATGACGCCACTACGGTACAAGTAGAATTTGTCCTTTAATTTTCTCTTAAAATACTGAATATTGTTTCATGAAACTTGGTAGAGTTACTTTAAATATTTTTAGGCAAGTTTGCTTGACCTGAATTTGTTTAAATTTTGTCTAAACTTTGTTTTTTTTTAAGTTGCTGATTTTTGGGAATTTTACAAAGTAAGTTCTCAGTCAAAATCCAAATAAATTCGGGTTAGATTTACCTTTGTAATGATATTTTAAATGATTCTGCAAAGTTTTATGATAAAATATTTAGATTTTTAAGAAAAGTTTGTGGATAAATTCTGACTACACTAGTGACATCATTTTCTATCACATACTCGCCATATTTAAGATCTCGATTATTATTAATTAAACATAAAATGAATTTAAAGTTCATAACATTCAAATGAACGAAATTTTTGTTTTGACATTTTTGATTTCGTCAAAAATAATATTTTAAATACCAAAAAATTATTTGGGATATTTTAAGAATTCCCATCTTATATATTGCATTGGAAAAGTTGTTTTTACCTTATGGGGCCAATTTTACAAGGAACCTAATAATTCACCATTTCTAAAGTCGATTATGGTCTAAAAAATTTTATTTCTACGTCTTAAACATTAAACTTTTAGTAGCAACATCAAAATAATTTTACATGACGATAAATTGCCATTTACATTTGTTTTAACTATGAAAGAATTGTGATATTGAAAAAATCCGTGTTTTTATTGAAAAATCGACAAGCGCGACCTTTAGGAATTATTATTTTTTTTCATTTGGAACAATTTTTTGAAGTTACGTTATAGAAAATACAAAGTTGTGTGTGTTTTTTTTTTTTTGGCACTCTTAATAGCGGTATTTGTCAATTTTAAGGCGGTGTTCCAATCGGTGTTAGAAAAAAAGGGGATAGAAGGTTTGTCCGAGAAAATAAAAATCTATAGGAAGATACGTAAAAGATGGCTAGAGTGGGAGATAAGTTAGGTAAGGTAAAAAGAGAGAAGATTTAGGGATCATTAGGAGAAGGATTTCCAGACGGGATGCTGTAGGGGGGTGATAGGTTACGGAAATAGAAGTTTAGGGATAGAAAGATATGAAAAAATTGGAATGAATTCAAAAAAGGTTTTTGAGATGGATGATGAAAGTGATCAAGAATGGTCCAGGCTATGTATTGAGAGAGAAGTTAGGTAAAAAAAATGATACAGAGACGGAGGAGCAGGGCGAGAGAATTTGGAAAAAAAATTAGAACAAGGAAGAGAATTGGCCCAAATTCGTTAGTATCTGACCAAGGAAAATGAGAAGGGTAGAAAGGGATTAACTAGGTAGGAGAAAAAAGAATGGAAGCTCTAGAAGAGGGAAATAGACAGAAGGGAAGGAGAGAGGAGAGAGTTCGATAAGGTAAAAAGAGAGAAGATTAAGGGATGATTAAAAGAGGGGTTTCTTGCCGGATTTGTGTAGAGGGTGATAAGTTACGGAAGTAGAAGTTTGGGGATAAAGGGATATTAAAAAATTGGAAAGAATTCAAAAAAGATTTACGGGATGAACGATGAGCGAGATCAAGTATTTTCCAGGATATGTGTTGAGGGAGAAAATGATACAGACATGGAGAAGCAGGGCAAGAGGATTTAAAAAAATCCTTAAAATTAGTTGATATCTCACCAAGAAAAATGAGAAGAAAGGATTAGCAAGGTGGAAGAAAGATAGACTGAAAGCTGTAGAAGAGGGCAATAGACAGGAAGGAATGAGATAGAAGAGGGGATTGGGTAAGGTAAGAAGAGAAAAGATTTAGAGATGATTAAAAGAGGAGTTTCTTTAAGCGTTGTTGTAGGGGGTGATGAGTTACGGAAGTGGAAGTGTGGGGATGGAAGGATATAGAAAAATTGGGAAGTATTCACAAAAAGGTTTTTGAAATGGACTATAGAGGAGAGCAAGAATTGTCTAGGATATATGTTGAGTAAGGAGCTAGGTAGAGACAAAAATAATAGCGAGACGGAGGAGCAGGTTGAGAGTATTTGAAGGAAAATTAGAACAAGAAAGAAAATTGAACCAACTTATTTAGTATCTGACCAAAGAAAATGAGAAGAACAGAAAGAAGGGAAGGAAGAAAATAAGAAGGCGGTGAAAGGTAAAACTGAAGCTCTAAAAGAGGGGAATAGACAAAGCGGTAGGAGAGAAGACAGAGAGTTTGGTAAGGTGAGAAAAAAGAAGATTCATGGATGATTACAAGATGCGTTTCTTGCCGGGTTGATGTAGAGGGTTTCTATATGCTTCAATCCCCACACTTCCACTTCACCCCCTACACCAACCCAGCAAGAAACGCATCTTGTAATCATCCATGAATCTTCTCTTTTCTCACCTTACCAAACTTTCTCTCCTCTCTCCTACCGTCCTGTCTGTTTCACTCTTCTAGAGCTCCAGTTTTACTTTCCACCGCATTATTAATTCCTTCCTTCCCCTCTTTCTGCTCTTCTCATTTTCTTTGATCAGATACTAAATGAGTTAGTTTAATTCTCTTCCTTGTTCTAATTTTTCTTCAAATACTCTCAACCTGCTCATCCGTCTCGCTATTATTTTTGTCTCTGCCTTGCTCCTTACTCAATATATATCCTAGACAATTCTTGCTCTCCTCCATAGTCGATCTCATAAACCTTTTGTGAATTCTTACCAATTTTTCTACATTCTTCCATCCCCACACTTCCACTTCCGTAAATCATCAGCGCCTTACCAATTCTTGAAGAAACTCCTCTTTTAATCATCTCTAAATCTTCTCTCTTCTTACCTTACCTAATTCCCTTTTCGATCTCATTCCTTCTTGTTTATTCTTGTCTTCTAGAGCTTTCAGTCTATCTTTCTTCCACCTTGCTAATCCCTTCTTCTCTATTTCCTAGGTCAGATATCAACTAAGTTGTGTTAATCCCTTAATTTTTCTAATTCTTTTTAAATCCTCTTGTTCTGCTTCTCCATGTCGGTATCATTTTTTCTCTCAACACATATCCTGGATATGTGTTAAGCGAGAAGATAGGTAGTGAAAAAATTATACCGAGACAGAGGAGTAGGGCAAGAGGATTTAAAGATTAATTAGAATAAGGGAGGGATAAACACAACTTAGTTTGTATTTGACCAAGGAAAATAAGAAGGGAAAGAAGGGATTAACAAAGTGGATGAGGAAAAAATGGAAGCTCTAACAGGGGATTAGACAGAAAAGAAGGAGAGAGAGGGGAGAATTATGTAAGGTAAGAAGAAAAAAGATTTAGAGATGTTTAGAAGAGGGGTTTTTTGTCGGGTTGGTGTAGCGGGTAATAAGTTAAAGAAGTGGAAGTGTGGGAAAGGAAGCATATAGAAAAATTGAAATGAATTCAAAAAAGGTTTTTGAGAGGAGAGCAAAAATCGTCTAGGATATGTGTTGAAAGAATAACTAGGTAGAAGCAAAAATGATACCAGGATGGAAAAGAAAGGCGAGAGTATTTGAAAAAAATTAGAACAAGGTAGGGATTTAACACAACTTTTAGTATCTGACTAAGGAAAATGTAAAGAAGGGAAAGAAATTAACAAGGTGGGAGAAAGAAAGAATGGAAGCTCTAGAATAAGGGAATAGATAGGAAGGAAGAATGGAAGGAGGAAAGGAAGGAATGAAGGAAGGAAGGAACGAGAGAGAGGGAAACTTAATTAAGGTAAGAAGAGGGAAGATTTGCTAGGTTGGTTCACCAACCTAGCAACCTATCTGACCAAGGAAAATGAGAAGATGGGAAAGAAGAAATTAATAAGGTTAAAGAAGGAAAAAATGGAAGCTCTAGAAAAGGAGATTAGACAAGAAGGAAGGAGAGAGAAAGGTAAGAGAAGGGAGATTTAGTTAAATTAAAAAAATAAAAAAAAAGATTCAGTGATGATTAGAAGGGGGGTTTCTTGCCGGGTTGATGTAAGGGGTAATAAGTTACGGAAGTAGAAGTCTAGGGAAGAAAGATAATGGAAAATTGGAAAGAATTCAAAAGAGGTTTTTGAAATGGACGATGAAGGTGATCAATAATTGTCCAGGATATTTGTTGAGGGAGACGATAGGTAGATAAAAAATTATACCAAGGCGGAGAAAGAGGACAAGACGATTCGAAGAAAAATTAGATCAAGGAAGGGATTAACACAACTTAGTTGGTATTTGTTCAAGAAAAATAAGAAGGGAAAGAAGAGATTAACAAGGTGGAACAAGGAAAAAATGGAAGTCTTAGAAGAGGGGAATATACAGGTAGGAAGGAGAGAGGAGAGAGATTTGTGTAAGTTAAGAAAAAAGAAGATTCAGGGAAAATTAAAAGAGAGGTTATTTATCTGTTTGGAGTAGGGGGTGATAAGTTACAAAAGTAGAAGTTTAGGAAAGAAGGATATTGGAAAATGGAAAGAACTCCAAAGAGGTTTTTGAGCTGGACGATGAAGGTGATCAAGAATTGTCCAGGGTGTGTGTTGAGGGAGACGATAGGTAGAGAAAAAATGATACTAAGACGGAGGAAGAGGGCAAGACGATTCGAAAAAAAATTAGAACAAGGAAGGGATTAACACAACTTTGTTGGTATCTGTCCAAGGAAAATAGGAGGCAGGGAAAGAGGGAATTAACAAGGTGGGAGAAGAAAGGAATGCTCTAGAAGAGAGGAATAGACAGGAAGGAAGGAAGGAAGGAAGGAAAGAGGGAGGGAAGGAGAGAGGAGATAAGGGAGAGTTGAAGTGGGAAACGAAAAGAGCTCTAGAAGAGGGGAATAGACAGGAAGGAAGGAAGGAAAGAGGGAGGGAAGGAGAGAGGAGATAAGGGAGACTTGAAGTGGGAAAAAAAGAAGGAAATATGGGTAATGGATTAAAAAAGAGATGTGAATGAGAGAAATTAATGGAAATGGACAAGGAGAAACGTGAATGAGAGGTCTGGAAAGAATGAGGAATGAAAGAAATAAGAGAATAATGTAGGGAGGGAGAGCGAATTTAAGAATTGATCTATAATGGGCAAAAGGAATTAGGAAACGGAGGCGAAGGTACTGGCAATTTAGAATATAGAGTTTGGTCGATTCAAATAAATTGAGACTGTGTATAATAATTTTTTGTATTCCTTTTTATTTTAACTAGTGTATCGGGGAAGAAATAATTAACGGCTTGACCTGTGAAAAATGGCGTCTGGTCACTAAAATAGGAGAAAAAAGCAACAAATACACCCTTTGGATTCGTTACAAGGTAATTAATTTACAAATCAACTTTTATTAATTCTAGAATGTTTCCATATATTTTTTATTTTTAAGAGGAAAATGGGTAGGTCTAGAACATTTCATTTTTTTGAGAAAATTGTTCTCATTCTTCCCTACATATTTTAATTTATATATTTACATTTTAATTGATTATGTATTTTAATTTTTAACTAAGTTATACATTTTTTTAATATTCTAATACCTAAAATTCGTAAACAGTCTTTAAAATCATTAACTATTTGAAAACTGATTTAGAAATCAAGTAAGTCTGGCGTTGTTAAGGAACCAATTCCAGTGAGATACGAAATGCGAGGATTTAACTCCCTTTTGGGTTCTCATTACGACCATTATTATTTGGAATACGAATGGTATTCTTACGATGTACCAAGCGCTGACGTCTTCAAAATAACAGAAAGTATGTAAAATTATTTTTTTATAAAATATTTATCTATTGACAAACTTATGTAATATTGGTATAAAAATTATTTCATAAACATTTAATTTTTCAGACAAAACCTGCGTGAGTTTTCCTGGACCCGGTGATAAACACATTTATACTTTTAATCCTATGAAAGAATTTATAAATAATTACGATCAACATGTAGAAACTGCTTTTGATCGCTTTAAAAATACTCATAATCGCAAATATCAAGACGACAAGGATCATCATCGCTCGAAAGAAAATTTCAGACAAAATTTGAGGTGAATTTTATTTTATAATTTTTAAATTTTGCGTTATACAAAACGAAAGAGAAATAATGAACAATACAATAATATTACATTTATTTCATGTTTGGTAATTAAATAAATACTTATAACATATTATAAATAAACAAAATTTTATTTTGTGTAATAAAAACAATGTTTAATATTTATTTTTTAGATTCATTCATTCTATTAACCGAGCAAACCTAGGATACCAATTAAATGTCAATCACCTTGCCGATCGTTCTGAATTGGAGATGAAAGCACTGCGCGGAAAACAGTACACGAAACATGGTAGCAATGGTGGTTTGCCTTTTTCTCATGACATTGAAGAAGAAATAAAAAGTGTTCCTGCAAGTCTCGATTGGCGACTTTTTGGCGCTGTGACTCCAGTAAAAGGTAACTTTATTTTATTATTATATTACTACCTATTATCTTTATATGGTATATTTAACAATTAAATTTTATTTCCAATAAAAAAATTAATTATTTTAATATAATAAATATTTTATTTATTATTATCTAATATATTAATTTTTTTTATTTCATTAATAATTATTTTTATTAATATAATTATTTTTAAAAAATTAAATTCAATCGTAATAAATCAACTCTATTTAAATGTGGATTTGACCCTTTATCTGCAATACGTTTACCTTTTTTAATTCAATTTTTTACATTCTCATTCTGAATGAGGTCTTAATTTTAATTAGAATTATTTTTTTAATTTTTGATATTGACATTTTTTTAATTTTACTAAGGGGTCGTCCACATATCACGTGATATCTTTAGGGGTGGGAGGGGGGTAGGCAAAATATCACGGTCCATGGAAATTAATTTTTTTAGCAATAGAAAAAGTATCACGAGGAGGGGGGAGGGGGTTCAAAATAGCTAAAATTTGTATCACGTGATATGTGAATGATCCCTAATTATTTTTTATTCACAATTAAATTTTATAAAAAATATATTCTTATCTATTTTTATCCTATTAATTTTAATTTATGGTTTATACTATGAATGAATTGAAGAATCTTTAAATTGATTAAAATAAACTTCTGAATAATAATTAAAACTCCAATAACATTTAAATTGTATTTAAAAATTATTTTATAAAATTTATTTTTGAATAATTCTAATATATTATAATTTAATTTAGACTTAAATTTAAGATTTAATTTTAATCTATTCAAAATAAAAGAGAAATGAATTTATAAATTAAACTTCTAATTTAATTTGAAATGAATAAAATTATTTTTATTTCTTTAGTTTAAAATAATTGAAAATAGTTTAAAATAAAAACTTAATATTGAAGATATTAAATTATTTATAATAATATATTTTAAAAATTAAATAAAGATTAATTAAAAACTAGTTAAATTAAATAACATTAATATATCACATTAAAATTATTACTTAAATTTAATATTTTTATTTTTTACTAAATTTTAATTTAAACCAAAAAGAGGTAAATTATTGTTAATAATTATAATGATTTTTGTTTAATCCAATTAATTTTCTTTTTTCCTTTTTTTCCTTATTATAAATAATTTATGTAATTATGAAGTTTAAATTTAATACTTTAATAATTTTAAAAATATCTTTTTTTGTCCCTTAAATGTTTTTTAAAAATATGTCTAGAGATCCGGGGAATCCGTAATAAAAAATTAATTATTTTGCATTTCAATTTGATTTAATTTAAACATTTGCTACAATTTTCCAAATTTATCAAAAATTTATTCCTTTTTTCAAAGTCTTTTTTTATGCTTTGATTTTGTAATGAATTTTCTAATTTTCTTTCTTTGTTTTACATATTTTTATTTGCTTCTTTTTACGCAAATTACTTCAGTTTATTTTGCACAATTTTTTAAAAATATTTATAAAAATTGAATTACTTTATCATTGATTTCTTTTAACTTATTATCATAATATGGGGGCAAGGAAAATACAGTTTTTTTCAATTTTATGATGTTTTTAAGATGTATTCGCTTTTTTGTGCAAAATACACTTTTTTACATTTTGTCTATTTTTTATCAATTTTATCATGATTTTTCTTTTTTTTAGTTTACTTAGATTTTTAACTGATTTTCTTATTTAATTTCTTAATTTGTAAAAACAACAGTGAATGTTTTAACTTTTTGAAAAACCTTTTTTTCTATCTTTTGTAGTTTCAATTTTGTATTTTTAAAAATTTTACTTTTTTCATATCCATATTATTGCGTGGTATGTTGATTTGAAAAAAAAACAATTTAATCAGTCTTTCTTAAACTGTTTAATAGTTTATATCATTATTACCATGTTCCTTAATTTTTTCCTTTTGTCTTAAATAATTTTCTTAATTTTTTTATTTTTAAAGAATTTATTTTTTGCAGGTTTTTCAATTATTACATTTTTTAAATTTTTTTTGTCTTCAATTTTCTTATTTCAAACGAATCTTAATATTTTGTTTAAACCTTGTTAATAATTAAATTGTACAGTTATTAATTAAATGAACAAATCCGGGAATTGCGAAATGATTATTCGTTAAATTAATTTTACTCATAATCGTATGTTTTAGATCAATCTGTGTGTGGTTCCTGCTGGAGTTTTGGAACTACTGGAGCCGTTGAAGGAGCTTATTTCATGAAATACCATCAACTCGTTCGTCTTTCACAACAGGTAAGATTTTTCAATTTAATTAACGTCCTTGTATTAAATTATCTTTAATTGCAATTTAAGCAAATACTAATTATTACCTCTCATTCATAATAACAGTGAAAACGTGAAACTTAATCTTATTCTCTTGTGTTAAAAAAAAGAAAACTGTTAATAATTTAAACGAATTTTAATTTTTAACCACGTTATTTGTAAATTCCTGACATGTTTTTTTATGGAAAAAATATTTAAACGCTTAGGTATATTAAACAAAAATTAAGAATTTGTACATGTTTCTTTTTACCTATTTTGATAGTTTGTTACCTTTTCATACTTCTTTATTTATTTTTTTTCGACTATCTTGATGAATGGATTTTCTTTAATTTTTATTGAATATTTAAGAAGCAATAAAAACATAAGTATAATTAGTTTGCACTGTGAGTTAATCTTTTTTTGTATTTTCACTTCAAAAATGCCAAACATGACCTGAAACGTTTTGCTTCTAAGGTCCCTTTCTTCAGAGCACATCACATATATAAACTATATATGTATAATAAACTATAATATATAATAAACAAATATATAAACTATAAATAAACTTAATAAATTAACCTTTTACTTCATAGCTTTCTTAAGATATTATTTTGTAATAACAATAATTATTAAATTCATTTTATATTAAATATAGTGCTATAAATATTTAATATTTTTGATAGGCTCTCATCGATTGTTCCTGGGGTTTCGGTAATAATGGATGCGACGGTGGTGAAGACTTTCGATCTTATAAATGGATTATAAAACATGGATTGCCTACAGAAGAGGATTATGGCGGTTATTTAGGCCAAGTAAATATAAAATATGAAAAGAAATTTAATTATAACGTTTGAAATATTTTTATAAAGTTTTCGTTTTAAAATTTTATAAACTTAAGATTGATTGCATTATTTAAAACATGTTTAAAGGATTAGTGTAAAATTTGAGATTCAATTTCTTGTTTGTTTTTAAATTTAGGATGGATACTGTCATGTAAACAACGTTACTTCAGCCGTAAAAATGTCCGGGTTTGTAAACGTATCTCCTGGAAGTGTTGATGCCATGAAAGTTGCACTTTTCAAACATGGACCTATTTCGGTAGCAATTGACGCTTCACATAAAACATTCTCGTTTTATTCCAACGGTGTTTATTACGATCCTCAATGCGGTAGGTGACATTTTAAATTACAATAATGTATATTTTAATTTGGCCGTCTTTCTATTTTTAAAAAGATGCATTTACTAAATGTTGAAGTTTTAAGGAAAATCACAGATTTTAACTTGATGTAAAAAAAGCATAAAATGTTAAATAATAATTATTTAACAATGAATTTTAACTCAAGCTAATTTTTTCTAAAAAATGTACAACTGGGTCTTTCAAAATTTGGTGAAATTGATTTTAGTAATATTTTTATTTGGGGTGAAAAACGACTTTCTAGTTTGAGATTATGCACATGGAGAGAACTTTCTTAAAAATTGAATTTGTTATTTTGCAGGAAACACTGAAAATTCATTGGACCATGCAGTTTTGGCGGTCGGTTATGGATCAATGGGGGGCAAAGACTATTGGCTCGTGAAAAATTCCTGGTCCAATTACTGGGGCAACGATGGTTATATTTTAATGGCTCAAAAAGACAATAATTGCGGCGTCTTAACTGCTCCAACTTACGCAATTATGGCGTAAATTAATAGAAGCTGTCGATAGAAAGTTATCGACAATCTTGATCTGTAAAGAATCTCTTTCAATTTTTTTTTTCTTATATTCGAAAAATATTTTAATTTAGAAACCTTGCTAATTATGAACAAATATTGAACAAATATTGAACAAACAAAGAACAAATTATAATTAATTACTAAATGTAACCTAGGATAAGAATGAAGTTTCAAGAATCTATTGCCTTATTTTCTACGATTATTAATATGACGCTGAGCGCAATGTGATAATTAAATAAATTGAATTTTCACAAAAAATTTAAAGTGTTTTAAATAGTTTTACTCAATATGCGTTTTTATAAAATGTGAAGTGCATTCAACACACTCCTTTATTTTCTCGACTCTTTTAAGGGCAAGAAACGTCAACATTGAAATGAGATGAGAGTACCTACCAATTTTAATTTAATAGACACTAGCGATGTTAATTCACTCGCTGACGCTTGCTCAATTATATTAATCGATAAAGTAATTGCTTATTTAAGATTAGGGGAATGTCTTAATGCGCGGGCCACTTTTAGATAGAAATAAAAATGTTTTTGCCAACGTAAGCTTGCATGGCAAGCTTGCAGCAAACTTGCACTGCAAGCTTTCTACAAGCTTGCCCTGCAAGTTTTTGGCAAGTTTTCTGCAAGCTTGCCATGCAAGTTAACTGCAAGCATGTCCGGATATTTTTTAAACACACTTGCTGTGAAAGATTTTTGCAAACATAGTTTGTAAGTTTTCCGTGAGTTTAGTGCCAAATTTTCTACATACTTGACATGTAAGGATAAAGTAAAAAAAATAGTAACAGATTATAAATTCTTTATACACATACCACTCAAGCTTAATATGCCATCATTTTAAATTTGATTCCGGGCAATCTTGCAGAAAACTTGTATGGCAAGCTTACAGAAAAATTGCATGGCAAGCTTGCAGCAAGCTAGCTATGCAAGCTTACATTGATCGGACATTTCACTACTTGCTGCAAGCTTGCGTGCTAATTGGGAAGCTTGTGGTGCAAAATGCTTAAAATGTAAGGTTGTGGTAAGCTTACAGTAAGCTTACGCCGTAAGCTTGTTGTAAAGTTGTGATTTTTTAATAAAAAAAATTATTAAACGCGTTTTTGCGGGACGCCGTACAGTGGGCTAAAGTGATTTTTTTGTGCCGAAATCGTAGAACTCGCGAACGACTTGATGTATTTAAACAAACCAAAAAAAAAAAAAAAATAAAAGCTAATATTCTACACAATACAGGAAAAATATAGAAAAAGAGATTAAAAAATTCCTAACCTATTAAAAATGTTCCAAAACTTGAAGTTTCATAAGAAATATTTAATTTTTTGCCTATAGAGACAGGAGAAATGTCAATATCGCTGTTGCAACGAATTAACTCACTTGTTTTTATCTCTCAAATCACAAATCACATGTTTAGTAACTAAAAAAAAATGCACAAGCAGCACGTAATATTACGCGAATACCACAGTGATATCATATTGTAATATTGGTAATATTACGGGGCGATATTACAGTGATATTGAAATGTCCGCCTCAAGGTACTATTACAAGTAATATTACAACGATATTGTGATACTATTAAAAATTTATTTTACATCAAATAAATTATTTTAAAAAATATTGGGCTCACACGGGGTTCAAACACGCAAGGTTGGGCTCGGCATGAATACGCCTTGTACCTCTCGGCCATCCATCTCTTGGAATCTATTTCAGAAAGCGTTCTTCATATTGTACCAAAGGGATGTAAAGGTAATACATGAAGAACGCTTTCTGAAATAGATTTCAAGAGATGGATGGCCGAGAGGTACAAGGCGTATTCACGTCGTGTCGAACCTTGCGTGTTCGAACCCCGTGTGAGGGCGCAATTACATGTCTGCGTCGAACGCTGCGTTTTTGCGTTGAATAGTAAGGAAGAGAGAGACAGAAAAATAATCACAGCCTTGTCCCTCTCACCATTCAACGCAAAAACGCAACGTTCGACGCAGACATGTAATTGCGCCCTGAGCCCAATATTTTTTAAAATAATTTATTTGATGTAAAATAAATTTGTAATATTACCTCAATATCACTGTAATATTACTTGTAATATTACCTTGAGGCGGACATTTCAATATCACGTCAATATCACTGTAATATCACCCCGTAATATTACCAATATTACAATATGATATCACTGTGGTATTCGCGTAATATTACGTGCTGCTTGGGTGTCGGAAGGAATATGTCGGCCAAAAATTTAAAATTACTTTTCAATTAAATTGACAACTCCTTTTCATGGTTTTTGAGCTCACTGATTACAAATTTGAAAACAAAAAATCATTATTCAAAATGGCTGATCCAATATGGCCGACTTGAAATGCAAAATAGCATTCGATTTGCACAAGAATCCCGCTTTAACGGTTTTTGGGGTCGCTGAGGGCGCAAATACATGTCTGCGTCGAACGCTGCGTTCTTGCGTTGTATGGTGAGAGAGAGAAAGACAGAAATATAGTCACATCTTTGTCACTCTCACCATTCAACGCAAGAACGCAGCGTTCAACGCAGACATGTAATTGCGCCCTGATTACAAATTTGATGACAAAAATTAATTATTCAAAATGGCAGATCCAATATAGCCGACCCGAAATGCAAAATTGCTTCTGATTTACACAAGAATCCCTTTTCAAAGGTTTTTGGGGTCGTTGATTACAAATTTGAAAACAAAAATTCATTATTCAAAATGGCTGATCCAATATGGCCGACCCAAAATGCAAAATTCCTTTTGATTTGCACCAGAATCCCGCTTTAACGGTTTTTGGGGTCGCTGATTACAAATTTGATGACAAAAATTAATAATTAAAAATGGCAGATCCAATATGGCCGACCCGAAATGCAAAATTGCTTCTGATTTACACAAGAATCCCTTTTCAAAGGTTTTTGGGGTCGCTGATTACAAATTTGATGACGAAAATTAATAATTAAAAATGGCAGATCCAATATGGCCGACCCGAAATGCAAAATTGCTTCTGATTTACACAAGAATCCCTTTTCAAAGGTTTTTGGGGTCGCTGATTACAAAGTTGACGTTAAAAATTCATTATACATAATGGCTGATCCACTATGGCCAACCCGCCCAGGTAAAAAAAGTGAATACAATTTTTATAAACATGTTTTATTGTAATTTAAGTATATACACTTTGTATATAAGCATTGTATAATTTACATATATATACATTTTTTTTATACAAATTCTAAAAAGAATTAAATTTTTTAAGAAGCACGGTAAAAAAAGTTCTCATGAATTATCAAAAGTATTCACTGTAATAGGTAAACTTATAGCTAGAATGGAGCCATGGATAATCCAAATTCGCTACAATAGTGAAAATGACGTTTCTTAAGATATTTAACTATATTATAGATGCATTATGAATAGGGTATAAATTCGATATGTCTGAAATAGTGATATTGAAAATCATCGAAACAGTCATTATCAACATATAACTGAAGTAAGATGCATACATAATTATGATGAAAATCTAAGATTTGAGATCTTAAAAAAAACCTATCCCAAGCAGCACGTAATATTACATGAATATCACAGTGACATCATATTGTGATATTCGTAATATTACGGGGTGATATTACTGTGATATTGACGTGATATTGAAATGTCCGCCTCAAGGTAATATTACAAGTAATATTACGGTAATATTACAAAGATTTATTTATTTCAATATTTATTTTACATTAAATAAAATATTTTAAAAAAATCCGGCTCACACGGGGTTCGAACACGCAACGTTCGACACGACGTGAATACGCCTTGTACCTCTCGGCCATCTAGCTCTTGGAATATAGTTCAGAAAGTGTTCTTCATATTGTACCAAAGAGAATTTAAGGTACTACATGAAGAACACTTTCTGAACTATATTCCAAGAGCTAGATGGCCGAAAGGTACAAGGCGTATTCACGTCGTGTCGAACGTTGCGTGTTCGAACCCCGTGTGAGCCGGATTTTTTTAAAATATTTTATTTAATGTAAAATAAATATTGAAATAAATATTTGTAATATTACTGTAATATTACTTGTAATATTACCTTGAGGCGGACATTTCAATATTACGTCAATATCACTGTAATATCACTCTGTAATATTACGAATATTACAATATGATGTCACTGTGATATTCATGTAATATTACGTGCTGCTTGGGATTTAACAAGAGTCAAAATTTTAAGAATGCTGATTGACGAATTGACATTCTGAATATAGTTTTGAATAGAAGTTTGCTTTAATAAGTTATTTCCGATTAATAAAATATTTATTGTTTCTATTTTGCCAGTTATGAATCGGATTCAAAATTTTGAGGTTAGATTGGCATATATATTTCAAACATAAATCAAAAATTTTTAACATCTGGACTTCTTAAATAAATTATGTGCTCTGGTATAAATATTTTAATACTTTTATATAACTTGAACAAATATATATAATTATATATATATATATATATATTATACTATTTTCGTCAGAGATGTACTTATTATACCGTCCGACAAATTGGAACTTTTTTTACACTCATGATAACTGTCACGTCAGAAAACGACATGTATATGAATATTCAAATTTTATATTTATTTGAGCCTACGAATTAAATCGCAATAGCTCGGGACATCGAATATCTTTCTGGTGATTTGTTCTGGTTTTCCTTTTTTTGTTAAAAATTAAAATTTCATAAGTTTCCTAACAAGGAGGGAAACTTTAACGCGGAAAAACAATTTCGGAGTATCGCCCTTTAAAATAGGGGTACCCTACAAAAAGAAAAGAACGAGAAAAAAAATATTAAAGGGCCAATCCTAGCCCCAGTAACTAAACGGGCCCGGAATTGGGATTCTACTCTGAAAAAATGATTATTAGGAAAAAAGAAGTGAAGAGAGAATTGATTTTTATTAATATTTTATTTTTATTAAACTTACCTTGATTGAATTAATGTTGTAAGAATTGGCAGTAAACCGATGTCGACAATCCTGGAATCCTTGGAAAGCGGTACAGTACTGGCTCTACTGCTGAAGCGTGAGAGTATGTTACATTTTTAGAACTTAAACGACTTGAATTTGACAGAATGATTTTCTGACCCTCCATTCTCGATGGAATTTTTTCGGAGAGTTTCTGACACTCCATTCTTGATGGAAGTTTTTCGGAGAGTGCTTCAACTTTTCATGTATTTTCTTCCCTTAGCTTCTGAGAGAAGAAAAAGTGGGAAGAATGTGTACACACATACGGTTTTACGCTTTCTGCTCAAATGAGATTTTACCCTGATGGCCTATTTACACCTGCGAAAAAAAAAAGTTTTCGCATTGGAGGGAAGAGGACGGACTGTGTTTCTGTCCTCTTTACTCTTATGCAAAAAAAAAAAAATTTTGAAGGTGTAAACAGGCCATGAAAGTGTACCTTACACTGTAAAAAAAATTACTTGCAGAATTAGAATGCAAAGTATTTTTCCGTCCCAAACATTAAATTTATATTGTAATATTCCATCGTAATACGTGATAAAAATACAACGCGACTGTAAAACTACACTTTGAGTGTAGAACTTCATCGTGTTGCGATGAAAATATTTATTCGTTTTAAAAATGGCTTGTAAATGTTTCATGTATAACGTGGTGAAATCACAACGCGTTGTAAAATTACTACGTAACACGATGGAAATATTTCGCTTCACGTATCACGTAGTAATATTACAATGCATTCTGATTTCTCTGCATCGTCTGTGATTTATTTCCATCTTGTCACGGTGTAAAAATACAACGAAATTTTTTACAGTGTAATATATCGTAAATACATCACGTATAATACGCACCCATCCCTGATGGCAACACTATTCACTGACACTACACACCCTGCACACTAACATTATATTATGAAATAATAGTCGTTTTATTATTATTTGTGCAATATTTCTTATATTATAGATTATATAATATATTCTAAATAACTTTCACGTTGTAAAACTTAGGTCTAAAAGCAAAATAAGGTATGGTTATATTTTAATATCAAGGAAATTGTATTTCCTTTTGAAAATTCCTGAGCAATTTTTTAGTTTGTAATGCATATATTGATAACTTGTTATGAACTATCAAATTTTACATCAAGGTTTATCAAAATAAGTTATATATATAGCCCGGTAAGAAGAGAGGAATAGGAAACAATTCAGAATCTGAATCCCCTTCAATAGGCGAAATTCCCATTTTGAAAATTCCAATATAGAGATTGAAATATATAAATGTTTATTATTTTTAATTTCCATCAGTTTAATAGTAAATCTGTAAAAAATAAATATATAATACTAAAATAAAAATGCCCAAGTGTTTTGTATTTTTATTGAATTTAAAGCAAAATTCAAAACGTAATTATTAAAATGATATTTCACAATATTAAAATGTACCTACATCGAATGTCAAGGTAACATATCCGAAAAAAAATTTTATTCGCGAATTTAATTATAATTAATTAATTTTCCAACCTGAAGGTATTAAAATAATCAGTTGTTTACATAAAAAAAATTAAAGTAAGTTCGGAAAAATGAATTAAAAATACACGACTATCTTTAACTATTATGTTATTTTAACTTGAACACATATATCACGGTGAGTTTTAACCAACTTTAACCTAAAGGTTCTCCCACTACAAATATTTTTGCAGATATTCAATGTGCACACTTTTTTAAGAGTTTTGCAAAAAAAAAACCAAAATCTTTGATCGAGCCGTTTTTGAGAAAATCGATTTTTAGGTTAACAAATTTAATTTTTGAACTTTTTATTTGAAGTATATGCATGGTCGCAACAAAATAAAACTCAGTTTGAATTTAGGCACTTTTCTGAGTACGTTGCAGAAAAAAGTAATATTAAAAACACTTTTATTCAGCCATTTTTTAAAAAAAATCAGTCGATTAGGTTAAAAAATTTAATTTTTGGATTTTTATTTAAAGTATGTGTAATATCGTTAAAATAACTAATACTAAAACTTCATTTTTAAAATAAAAGTATTGCGTGGGCCGTAATCTTTTTTTTTTATAGAAGATTACTGAAAAAAAAATTTAAATCATTGAAGTGCGATTTTTACCTTTGAATTTAATTGTTTTTGTCCCTTTCAATTTTTGTGCAAGTTACCTAGAGGGTCGGGCATAAAAATTAAATAGGACAATAGCAATTAAATTCAAATATAGAGGTCGCACTTCAATGATTTAAAACTTTTTTTTCAGTAATCTTCTATAAAGAAAAAAGAATACGGCCCACGCAATATTTTTTTTTCAAAAATGAAGTCTTAATATTAATTATTGTAACAATATTACACATACTTTAATTAAAAATTCAAAAATTAAATTTTTTAACCTAAACGACTGATTTTCTCAAAAATGGATGAATGAAAGTGCTTTTAGTATTACTTTTTTTTGCAACGTACTCAGGAAAGTGTCCAAATTCAAATCGAGTTTTATTTTGTTACGACTATGCATATACTTTAAATAAAAGTCCAAAAATTAAGTTTGTTAACCTAAAAAATCGATTTTCTCAAAAACGGCTCGATCAAAGATTTTGGTTTTTTGCAAAACTCTTAAAAAAGTGTCCACATTCAATATCTGCAAAAACATTTGTAGTAGGAGAACCTTTAGGTTAAAGTTGGTTAAAACTCACCGTGATATAATGCTGCAAACTATCTATTATTTAACCTGTGATTGTCAAATAATAACAATTAGGAGCATATTCACGTTTCTGATTTTCTATAAGATAAACGTACTAAAACAAAAAGTCAATTGGCCTTTCTGAATTTTTATTTCTTTATAAAGAATTAATATAAAAAAAATAATAGATGTTTTATGCATAAATTTAAGATAAATTGGTTGAACTAAAATTAAAGAGATAGAGGTTATAGAGGTTGTAAGACAGGTTCTTACTAACAAATGCTGCTTTTTTACTAATGGAGATTCATAAAGGTTTTGTTAATTAAAATTTTAGTTCTACGTAATTATTAATTATTTATTTAACAAATATAACAATAGTCCATCTAAAGGAATATTTTTATCTAAATATTGTTTTATCCACTCTACAAGGCAACTTTCAAGATCAGGAAATTCAACTAACCGTTTTCTTTTTTAATTTCCACGATCTTTAAAAACCTGCGATTTTATAGAATCCGTTTCTTTTAATATTAGATAAAAAGTAGCAGTTGATAGACCGAATTAACTTTTTATTACAAGTCGTTTCTTTCCACTTTCGAATTCACTTATAATTTTTAGTTTCTCATTTAACGAAAGAGGTTCAAGTTTTCGCCTAGACATATTAAATATGCATTCGAAATAAAGTTATCGATTCGCAAATGCTTCTTATGACAATCGTTTTGAAACTGAATTTTATTTTGTGTGATAGGAGTAATTGTAATTTGAACAAAGAGCCTTTATTCTCACACGCCTATTCAAATTTGAATTACTGCTTTCAAATTTCTATTGCCTTTTAGAAAATTATAATATAGAAAAGATTCTCACTTATAGAGGTCCGCAAAGTGCTTTTCTCACTTATAGAGGTCTCATTAAAAAAATAATTCTCAGCTATAGAGGTCCGAGAGGCGCTTCTCTCACTTATAGAGGTCTAATCGAGAAAAATGATTCTCACTTACAGATTCTCAATTATACACACTGAAAGAAAAACAATTTAAAATTATTTGAGTTTTAAGTATTATTTACTTTTTTAATCAAGCAATGGAAACAAATGCAAAATTGCTGTGAAACCAGGTAATTTTTACTTTGTTTTCTAAGGATAAAAAAATGTCACTTGTCGAATCAAATTTGACGTTTTGTATTTGAAACGAATATTTGGAGTAATTAAAGAAAAATAATAAATTAATACATAAATTACTTTTCTACTTACTTTTATTTATACTTCCATTATTAAATCTTCCGGAATATAATTAAAATTTAACTTCGAAGAGTTTGACACAAAACGTCAAATTTGTTTTAAAAATGTCATTTGTTTTTTTTTCTTTTTAGAAAACAATGTAAAAATTTCTTGGATTCACAGCAATTTTTAATTTATTTGCATTGTTTAAGTAAAAAAAGTAACTATTACCTAATAGTTAAGTAAATTTTAAATTGTTTTTTTTTCGGTGGATGTTTTTACATGTGAAAATGGGATCTGAAAATCACTCTCACTTATAGAGATTTCTCAATTAAGCAGCTCTCACTTATCAAGGTTCGACTGTATTAGCAAATAATCAGAAAGTTGAAATACGTATTGAAGGGAATTAATGTTTTAGATATTCTATTCCCAGTTAGTGTTTTTTAAAAATGGAAAATTCATCTATTCAAAAGAATACAATACTCTGCACTTTCAGGTTAAAACATAGAAATTTCAATTGTTCTCTATTCAATGCTTCTTACCGGGACTCTACCGATAGAAACTCACTGGAAAATTATTGGAAGCTCACTGACCCAGTGAGCTACTAGCGCACTAGGGTTTATTGCTATACTCATGTCAGGTCAAAAGTTATTAGCCGTTTTGAGGTAGTCCTTTTAAATTTAGTTTTAAAAGAAACTAAAATTATATTGTCACAAGCCATCTGTGGCTCTTTATTGAATAGGTATAAATTTTTATGTAAACTTAAAAAAATATTTTTTTGAATATTCAGTATACAATATACGAGTATATACCTATATTAAAAATTGTGTCAAAAATATAACAATATAATTATTTACAGAGAATTATACTAATTAAAAAAGCTAATTATGATTTAAAATTATTAATTAATTTTACTGTTTATAAATTATAATATTACTTTTTGTAATTGTTATTTTCTATAAAAAATATAAAAGTCTATAACATGTATTTTAATAATGAATTATTCTTTTAGTATTTTATTAATTATAATTGAGCCTCCGGATTCAAAAACCGCCTCTGCGCGTGAAAAGTCTGACATATGGTAGTCGGGTAGCAGTGAGCGACAATGGGAATTTCACTGATTTTCTCAACGTTTGTTCAGACATTTTTCAGGCAGAGGCGGTTTTTGAATCCGGCGGCTCAATTTTAATTTAGTAGTATAAATTTTTAAAATTAATTTTAGAAATTTAGAATAGTGGAATATTGAAGATTTCAATTTTTGTATTGTAGACCTTAAAAAGTAAAAGTAAATAAATTCCAGGTAATAAAATGCCAGGTTAAAAAACGTAAACTTAAATGACAAAAGATTTGGAAATCTACTGTTAAAGCAGAGATCCATTTTAAATCCCCATGTCTATTGTTACCCTAGCTAATAATTTTTGAACCCTAATATTTTATGACTTGAAATTTCTGCCATTTGATTATTAGAAAATTTTAATTAAAAAATTTAGAATTTGTAATACTTCACGAATATAAATATCTAAAATTTATTGTGATAATTTTGTATTTTAAGAAAATGTAAGGTTTTTTGTAAACCATAAATACTACGTTAAAACTGATATCATTTTTGAAATTAAAGTTAAAGGGATATGTAGTGAACATAGTTAAATCATGAAAATAGTTTAATTTCATTAAAATAAATATAATGTTGAAATAAATAAACATTATTTTCAGCTTAATTATTTTTATGTCCGAAGGTCGCCAAAAGTATTTATGTTGGTCAGTAGTAGAGCTATGCCGATCCGGGAACAGTTACCGACCGAGAAAATTGCTAAATCTGTAATCCTGCAGAAATCTGTTTTACCGACCGAGTGTAGGAATCTGCATTACCCTAGTTACCGACTTTGGCCGGTAGGTGGCGCTGTTTTGGGGGATTCCCCTGAATTTGCATATCATTTGCATACCACCCACCTAATTTGCATACCACCCACCACCCACTCACCTAATTTGCATACGCTGTGAATTGTTTTTAACCCTTTCCTGCAGACTAATTTGCATACATCCCACCTAATTTGCATACGCTGTGTATTGTTCGAGGGTTAATTTGCATACCACCCACCACCCACTCACCTAATTTGCATACGCTGTGAATTGTTTTTAACCCTTTCCTGCAGACTAATTTGCATACCACCCACCGCCACCCACCTTACTTGCATACACATTGAATTTTGGCCTCATTTTGCGATTTGCGCATGCGCGTTTTCAAATTTTACCCACACTTTTTAGGTTGTTGTACGCGGGGTTAGCGAGGAATCTGTTTTACCATGGTTACCAACATTTTACCGACATTTTCCAACAGATGGCGCTGTTGGTGGGGAATCCCCTGCTTTTTGAAATTGTAGCATCAGTTGATGTTTTACGCATGCGCTTTTTTAAATTTTTCTTTCATTTTCAGCCATCTTGTTGGAGGGGATTACAAATTTTACCCCCACTTTTTTACAGCAAATTGCGCCAAGTTTAACTTAAAATGCTAACCCTTTTAATTTGCATGTCTCTAGTATTACCACCTGAGTAGAGTTGAATTGTTAGTGAGACTAAGTGAAAGTGTTGTTAACAAGAAATTTCCTACATTATCGACATCCTCTGAAAATTGAAATATATTTTTTCACTGAAAATGGAGTAAAGATAACTATACCTAGTAAGAGTTTGAAGAAGGCAACTCTATAAAAAAGTGTAATAATTTAAACAATCATTTTTTAACAGTAAGTATTATTGCTTTACTAATTATCAGTGATATTTACATATGTTTTTTTTTTTAGTTCCATAACCATTGATACTCACACATATATATATTAATTTTTTTTTTTTTCAACTTTTATTTAACTGTTTAGAAAGAAAGTAATGTTTTTCTTCTGAGAATATTTTCGTTATTTTTGAGCAAAGTTTTTTTACAGTTTTCTAAGAGTGTCTATTTCTGTATCTAGAAAGTGACCTGAAGCCCTATCATAAAACGGTTTGTACCTTCAAACTTTCCATCACTCCTCTTCTCTTTTATCCTTGTTCAACAGTTTACATTTTCATCTTTTTTCCTTTTTCATTTCTTAGCTTTGCTAAGGAATTTTCGCTAACTATCCCAAGGGGGGGTGTCATTTACAAAAATTTTGTCAAGGCAGCCGGACGCTAAACTTGCTCCTTAAGAACATCGAACTTGTTCGAGCTGTTTTTTTCAAAATTTTCATTGTTTTTTGATTTTAATTTAATTTAATAATAATATGGCATCATCGTCATCTAACTCAACCAATATTGGGAGGGACCCAAGATTTTTTAACTTTAGAAGAGTTACATGTCTTAAAAAAATTTATCCGGAAGATTGGAATCTTCCGAAAAACTGGCACAAAACAGTAAGTTTACTTATTACTTATTTTTAGTTTAAATAAAAAAAAATTAAAGTTGAAAAAACCAATAAGTGATCTTAGGAAGGTAGTGTAGAGACGTAGAGTGACGGAAGTTTATTTGTTGTGTGTGTGAAGTCTGAAGAGGTTGGCAAACCAAGCCAAGGAAACATCGCTATGATAATTTGACGAAATTGTTGAAGTTTTATTCAATTTTACCTTCCTAAGATCACTTATTGGTTTTTTCAACTTAAATAATATGGGAGGATTAACTATTTAACTCTATTTTAACTAAAAAAAAAAAAATTAAAATTTTCAAAATTTTTGTTATATTAAATTCTAATTTAGACTGTTTTTTTGCTTTCAGAGTCCTTCAAACGCACGTCCAACACAGCGACCCTGTGTTGTGGAACTTCCACAACCTAACCGTCACCAGGTAGCCGAAGCGAGGGCGGCCGCCGCCGCGTTGGCGCAACGCCTGTTGTACGTGGAGGAGCCTTGGGTTCGGAAGAGAACGAGACCCGCGAAGATGAGCCGCTATATTTGCAAATTTGACACTTCTGATTATCCTGCTGATAATATACATGGAATGCCGCAAGTCAATAAAAAAGTTTTAGGTCTCATAAAAGATGAGTGTAATGGGAGAATTATTACAGAATTTGTTGGCTTGCGGAGTAAAATGTATAGTATTCGAGTAGAGGATCAGGACTTTATAAAAAAGGCTAAAGGTGTTAAGGAGGTAGTTGTGAAGAAAACAATAACATTCGATGACTATGTATACTGTTTAAAAAATGTAGAAATTCAGGCTAGAACTCAATACACAATCCGATCCAAACTTCATAATGTTCAAACGTTAAAACAGACAAAAATAGCATTAAGTCCGTATGATGATAAAAGATATTTGTTAAAAAATAGCACCGACACCCTCGCTTGGGGACATTGTAAATTGAACAATTTAGATTCTAATGATATAGAAATGCCACTAGTTTAAGTAAACTGATTGTAAATTCATTGTATATTATTCGTTATTATGAGAGATATAAATAAAAACTACATCTATATTAATTTTTAGTCTACTTTATTCAATAAAACCTTTATATGCATGATTCGAAAATCTGTTTTACTTAAAAATTATTTTTATTATTATTATTTGAAACAAAGAGATAAGGTTAATAACAGATACTATATAAATATTCATTTCATAAATTGTTTATTAAAGATAACTTTAATATATTTACATTTTATTACATTCTGAGAACTAGTTTTACATAACCTCAAAGTTTCTTTAACATTATTTCAAAATAACAGCTTAATATTATTTTGGTATAAGATTATCTTTTTTTCGAAAGTTACATTTAACTGTTCTGAAAGTTAACTTTAACTTATCTGAAAGTTAATTTTAACTGTTATGAAAGTTAACTTTAACTTTTCTAAAAGTTACCTTTAACTTACACAGGAGTTACATGCTGATTACATTTAACTGTTATGAAAGTTAACTTTAACTTTTCTGAAAGTTAACTTTAACTTTTCTGAAAGTTAACTTTAACTTTTCTGAAAGTTAACTTTAACTTGCACTATTTGATCACAATTCAGATTTGTTGATCCAACTGTTATGTGAGTTATCAAATCCAAGCCATTTTACATAGATTTTATCACGATTGCGCTTGAGAACTTTTTCTATAAGGTAGACATCTGGATATTTCACTTTGGATATCTCTTCTTCATAGAAGCCGCCTTCGATGGGTTGATCCTGATAATCCTTCAACTTGTATGTTACTGGGCTTGTTGGTTTCACTTGAGTGATGGTAAATATTTCAGTCGTCCAGTTGGGTGTGTATCCTTTATTGAAAACATTTTTATACTTGCTCACTCGAACTCGATCACCAACTTTAAATTTTGTCTTCTTAGGTTTAATTTCCCTCTGCTTCGAGATGCGCTTTAATAGTTCAGATACATCTTCTCTGCTGACATCCTTTGGTTTCATTCCAATAGTACGATGCTTCTTGTCATTATATTTTGAAACAAGTGATGGTAAAATATGTGTCCATTTGTAATTTCCTTGTAAGTTGAATTGTGGCCACATCATATTTTTCAGAGTCCGGTTAAATCTTTCAATAATTGAAGCTTTTAAGTTACTAAAGGTTGAATAAAGTTTGATTTTATATGACTTCATTAAACTCTCAAATTGAGAATTATAAAATTCTTTGCCTCTATCAGTATGCAATTTTTTTGGAATCCGTCCATTCACAAGTATAGATTTCATTGCTGCTGAAACATCTTTTCCAGTTTTGCTTTTTACAGGTATAGTCCATGCATACTTGGAAAAGATATCTATAACCGTAAGTATATATTTAAAACCTTTATTAACTTTAGAATATGGTAACATTTCAACTAAATCTGCTTGCCAGGTTTCATCTATTCCACGCATTTGCACTTTGCGACGTGGGTAATTTCTCCTAGCTTGTCTATGTAATTCTGTAACTACTACTAACTTTTTATCAACCATTTTCAATGATTTTTTAATGCATCTGAATACATCAATGTTCAACTTGATAATGATCTTGATTTTATTTTACCTTCTTAATATATGATTTGAGCTTCACGTAATTCTTCAATAATGGAAATAATTTCATTATTATGTATTGAGTTACCAGCTTGTTGAGAAGCCATGAGCAACCGTAAACGATCTACAAGTTCATTTGCATCATTCCAATAGACGTAGTCTGGATATGATTTTCTCTTAACTATCATAGCTTGTGGTAATAGACTCTTTATCTTCAAGGAATCTCCAGTTTTTGGGATAAGCTTTGCAATAACATTAGTGAATTTTGAACTCGTACTCTTACGCACAGGTTTACTTGGACTGTAATTTTTTCTATATGCATTTGTAGAAGTAATAATTTCCTTATAATTTGCTAAATCATTTGAACTTATTGCAGTTTCATCAGGTTTTTGTCTGAATAAAAGTTCTAATAGACCATCTGTTTTTGAATATCTTTTCTTTCCAACTAAATTAATGTATGGACCCTCAAAATCTATTTGTGTATCACCAATTAGAAACGTACCATCAGAAAGTTTACGTACTCCGTAAACCATATCCAAATACTGTTTTCTATTTTTATGTAACATTTGTATAAATTTATTTGTCAATTTATTAGCATCAGGATTTGTAGAATCACTATTAAGTATATTCTCTTGATTCGAAATAACATCATTAAACTCATCATTTTTCAATTCATTAATCACATTTTCATTTTTCGTATCAAGTAAATTTTCTTCTTGAGCAAAAGGATCCGAAAACTCTATGTTGTTATCATAAGTGGATGTATTGAATGGTATATTTCCACTAATAGCACTCTTAAAAGTTGTTTCAAAATCATCATCTTCCTCTTCTTTTATTTCTTCTTTTTTCTTAACTTTTTCAATCTTGATAGGTGTTTGAGTTATATTCACTAATTTCTCTAATGGAGTAACCAATGGTTGGAAAGTTTCTCTTAACATATTTTCTGCATTCTCTCTACCACTTTTAAGTATGCGATGTTTCCGTCGTATAGCTTCACTTGCTTTCGCAATTTGATGAAGTTTTTCCACGTCTTTTCGAAACATGTTTATATATTGAAGTCTCAAATTGCACTAATGTAGTTGTTTAGAAACATTTGATATTTATAACTGAATGAAGCAATCAAACCCTTTTCTATAACGACCTTCATTTAAATTTCTATCTTTATCTATAACCACAAACCCATATCTATCAGAATTCCAACATGTAGAACATAAATCTCTAAATTGAGTATAAGTCATATCCGTGTTTACATGATCATTATAAACATACTTAAGATTTCTATCATCCTGTTTGAAAAGAATCAGTAAGTTGATATTATCTCTAACAAGATGTTTAGGAATATGAGCATAGGTTTGACACAGGTAAAAACTGTCAACGTTAACATGTCTACCCATACAAAAGAATGCTCTGACATTGTCCTGCTTCTCACAAGCAATATCATCGAAAATAAAGATAGAATTGGGTTCAGCATCTTTAGGTGAAACCACTTGCTCATGTTCACTGAATGGAAAGTACTTTATTCCATCAACATTACTCAGTATTTTTTCTAGAAATTTATATTTTGGTTGTTGTAATGACTTTGAGTATAAATAAATATTTTCAAAGCTTAAACCATTTGGATGTATAATCAAAGAAAGAAGGGCATTCGTTTTTCCGCAATTTGAGGGTCCGCAAAAAGCTGCGCGAATGCTATTCGAAAAAAGACTTCCATGACGTTTAACCCCACTGTCTTTGGTTTCAATGAGGTTATCGACATTTACAATTGGGAGCTGATCAGCTTGTACTTTAAACTGCATCTTGCAATCGACTGAGGAAAAAACTATAAATACCGTATTTATATATTCTACTTCCATCAGTTCGTTGTAAACCACCGTTGAGTAAAGAATGATTACTCATGATATAATGAAAAAGAAAACTTCTTGCAGTGGTAAAGGGTTTCTTAATAATATAATCAATAAATTACCGTTTGAGCTGCATTTACCTGGGTATCAATATTGTGGACCTGGTACTAAGCTAAAAAAACGTTTGGCACGTGGTGATCCAGGTATAAACTCTTTGGATGCAGCTTGCAAAGAGCACGATATAGCATATTCGAAAGATCGGGAAAATTTAACAGCGAGAAATTCTGCAGACAAAATACTAGCTGAAAAGGCGTGGCAACGAGTTCTTTCCAAGGACTCTAGCATTAGTGAAAAAGCAGCTGCATTAGCGGTAACCAACATAATGAAAGTTAAATCTAAATTCGGCATGGGTTTAAAAATTAAAGATAAGACAAAGAAAAAGATGCAAAAGAAGATGAAGAAGAAGAAGAAGAAGAAGACAGTTTCTAAGAATAAGAAACGTGTCACATTGAATAAGGTTGTAAATGCTGCTAAAAAGAGTATGAAACCTAACAATAATTCAACAGATACTATTAGAACTGCTATGATTGGTGCAAAAAAAGCAATAAAGAAGTTTGGAGGTAAATCTAAAATTTCATCACCTCGAATTCTTTCCGTGCCCTCAAAAGTTGGTGGTATTTTACCACTTATTCCAATCTTTGCGGGACTTAGTGCTCTAGGAGCTTTGAGTGGAGGGATCGGTGGTATAGTAAAAGCTGTAAATGATGCTAATGCAGCCAAAAAACAATTTTCTGAAGCCCAACGACATAATCAAACAATGGAGGCTATTGCCTTAGGAAAAGGATTACATCTAAAACCTTATCGTCAAGGACTTGGTCTTTATCTTCAACCGTATCAAGGAAAAGGATTGAAGAATAAGAAAAGGATTCAAAAAAACTAATATTGCAGCTACCTCACCGCGCGCTTACGAACTTTGATCTATTTAAATTTGCTAAAATTATGAAAATACCTCATTTTCGCGGAGTTTTTATGCGGAATGAATTACCCACTGCAGGACCTCGGAAATATGAGTCAGCAATAATTAATCTTGATGACAAGGATGGACCTGGAACCCATTGGGTAGCTTACAAAAAGATAAATAATGAAACTGATTATTTTGATAGTTTTGGAAATCTTTCACCACCATTAGATCTAATTGTTTACTTAGGTGTTGGTAGCTGTATAAAATATAATCATGTGAGATATCAAAATTTTGATACATTCATATGCGGACACTTATGTCTTAAGTTTCTATGTGGACAACTTAATCTTAAGAATAATTTTAAGATATATAAGCATGTGTAATTAACTATGAGCATCAGTATAAAAATAGATGTCAGTCATGACTGACTCTTTCACTTTAACGTTAACGGGGAACTCTTCAGTTCTTGAAACTGCGTACTTCCCACCAATTGAACTCTCGGAAAACAAAAATTATGCGCTTGGACTTGTTGATTTATTTACATATAATTCAATTCCTAATATTGATATTGGTTGTAATAAGTTGTATATAGATGATTTCATAATTGAAATACCTACAGGTAGTTATGAAATTAAAGATATTGAATCTTATATTAAATCAAAGTTACCAAATAACATTGATTTACTTATCACACCTAACAACAATACATTAGGTTGTAAAATTAAATCTAATCGTAACATTGATTTTTATTATGAAGATTCAATTGGTAAGTTATTAGGATTTACTCCTCGTGAACTAAAAGCCGATGAAACTCATAATTCTGATTTACCTGTATCTATATTGAAAGTGAATACTCTACGAGTTGAGTGTAATATTACAACAGGAGCGTATATAAATAATCAAAAAGTGCATACTATACATGAATTTTTTCCTGTTGTTCCACCTGGATATAAGATCACGGAAGTTCCAACTCGAATCATTTACCTTCCAATCACCGTCAAGACAATACATAATATTCAGCTTCGTTTAATTGATCAGGACGGTAGCTTGGTTAATTTCAGAGGGGAAACAATAACAATACGTTTACATATAAAATCTATGTAATGGGTATCGTGTACAATCACAAAAAGAAGGTTGGTGGCAGTTATAAAAGTCAATCAACATGTGCAGAGAAGATCAGTGTGAATGTGACTCGGAGAGTGTTAACACCTCAGAATCAACTATTCCTGAAACAACTCGGTCTACAAGTCAAACCTCGAAAATAAGAAAAAGAAAGAGGAAAAGAAGAGATCAACTTTACCTATTTTTTATGTGCAGCTGTTCTAAGAAAAATGGAAGAAATTCTGAGCATTCCAACAGCAGTGAATTTTGATGAATCCATCGCTAATTATGAAATTCATAGTCATCAACCATATGCATCGTCATCTTTTAATAACAGTGATGAAATCCGAATTGTAGTACAAAATCAAGATTTATCTATTTTACCAAGTAAAAGTGCATTACATATATTTGGAAGGCTAACTAAGGATGATGGAATCACTCTTACAGAAAATGTCCATCTTACAAATAATGCTACGGCTTATTTGTTTGATGAAATTCGTTATGAATTAAATGGTATTGAGATTGATCGATGCAAGTATGTTGGACACACTACAACTATAAAAAACTTAGTATCTTTAACGCCTTCTCAAGTTAACCGTGCAGAAAATGCTGGATTTGTGAAGTTTGAATCAACTTCAAGAATGTCATTGACAAATGGATACTTTAATGTAACAATACCACTGAGTATGATTTTCGGTTTTGCTGAAGATTATAAGAAAATTGTTACGAATGCTAAACATGAACTTATTTTAATAAGATCACGCAATGATAAAAATTCTATTATTTATGATGGACAAGTTGGTATCCCTGAGTTCAAATTTGTAATTAATAAACTTGAGTGGTTGGTACCATATGTATTACCATCTGACAATAATAAAATAAAATTATTGAAATTTATTGAAAAAGATCCCTTAATTTCAATAAGTTTTAGATCTTGGGAAATGTATGAGTATCCATTAGTTCCCAGGAGTACAAGAGTTATGTGGCAAATTAAATCTTCAACACAATTAGAGAAACCAAGATATGTAATTGTTGGATTTCAAACTGAAAGAAAAGATAAATTGGGAGTTACTGCATGTTTTTTTGACCACTGTAACCTCACAAATGTGAAACTGTTTTTAAATTTACAATCTTATCCTTATGGAAATTTAAATCTCCACTTTGATCAAAATCAGTATTCTATATTATATGATATGTATGCTAACTTTCAATCCTCTTACTATGGAAGAGATTCGGAACCTATATTAAATATGTCAAATTTTAAATCATTGGCTCCATTAATTGTGATTGACTGCTCAAAACAAAACGAGTTCCTAAAGCAGACCTCAGTCGATGTACGTTTGGAATTTGAGTCCACAGATAATATCCCCGATGCAACAACTGCATACTGTCTGGTCATTCATGATCGCATTGTGCAATATAAACCAATCAGCGGTATTGTCAAGAAATTGTAAAAGTGGAGGGGGAGTGACTGAACTGGTATATAAGTTGTGTTCTTGGGATAGAATTTTATTTCTATTCCAGGATGGAGTTCATAGTAGACGTTCAAGGCTTTAAACAGTCCAGCAACGATTTCATTGTCAAGGAGTTGGCTATTCTTCCACTGGAAGCAGATGCTACACCTCAAGTTTATTACTTTCAACCACCCTATCATTATGATTCACTATCGAAACGTTGCAAAAGTATGAACACTTGGTTGACATTCAATTACCATGGACTCCATTGGGGTACAGGAGAAATACCTTATGATGAATTGCGAGCTATTTTTCAAGAAACATTACAAGGAGCGAAAACTATCTATACAAAAGGTGTTGAAAAGAAAGAGTGGTTAGAAAAATATTTGTTAAATGTACGAAATTTAGAAGATATAGATGAATTACATCCTCTGTCTAATAGTTTAAAATCTTATTATGAACAATGGGAATATGTATTGAAATGAATTTGAACTTTTAATATGAATAAATGAATTTGAATATTTTTGAAAATCAATGTGTTTTGACTGTTTTACCTTAACCCTTAGTATTATAATAAAAAGACTTTATGAATCAATTCTTAGACGATGTCTTTATTCTGTTAAAAATCAAGTCGAGACTTGTTTAACACGCTTGTTCCGGTAATAGTCTTTACCTGAACCTTTAGTATTATAATAGAAAGAATTTATGAATCAATTCTTAGACGATGTCTTTATTCTGTTAAAAATCAAGTCGAGACTTGTTTAACACGCTTGTTCCGGTAATAGTCTTTACCTGAACCTTTAGTATTATAATAGAAAGAATTTATGAGTCAATTCTTAGACGATGCCTTTGTTCTGTTGAAAAATCAAGTTGAGACTTGTTTGAACACGCTTTATCCGGTAATAGTCTTTACCTGAACCTTTAGTATTATAATAGAAAGAATTTATGAGTCAATTCTTAGACGATGTCTTTGTTCTGTTTAAAAATCAAGTTGAGACTTGTTTGAACACGCTTTATCCGGTAAAAACGTACACTGAAAATCAAAATGTCTTTACTGCTTTAACTTATTTTTTACATATTGTTCATTGTTTTTCTGTTTTATTCTTTTTTTCTTTTCTCTTTTTTTCTTTTTTTATTTCTTTTTTTTGTTCATTTTTTATTCTTTTCTCTTTTTTTCTTTTTTTATTTCTTTTTTTTTCTTTTTTCTTTTTTTTTCTTTTTTTTATTTTTTTTTTATTTTTATTTTTTTTCTTACATTTCTAAAATATAAAGGTAGAATAAAAAGATACAATTTATAAGTAAATTTTTGCATTTATTTAAACACATATCTTGAATATTTACAGTATATTACAATTCTCTTTATTATAATATTTATTAGATAAATTCAAATTCTAGATTATTATATTTTCCACCAATATATTTTAATTTTAATTTGTTGGATTCCACGGCTTCGTCGAGCACCTTGAAGTTGTCTGGCTCCTTCTCAAACAGGTTCGTAAACCTTGCTGGCAGGAACGTCCGGAATTCACCATCCAAATCAACTGCAAATTTGAATCCATACTTGGTTGACATCCTCTTTATACTAGTTACGGTATAGAGGGCATTGACATCCAACTCAGCAAGCGGCTTCGTGGGTAGTAGATGCTGCAAACGTCCAAGAGAGTTGATTTTGCTTAAGGTGGCGTCCATTCTTTTGAATATCTGTAAGCAAATCAAAATAGAGCTGTTAGATCAAAATATAATATTAAGCTAAAATCAAAAATAGACTTTAAGGTTAAAGAGGGCTTACCTAGTAGAGGATTCGGAGCTGCTCCTGATGCTGCTTCAGCTGCTGATGTAGTCTGTAACAGATATGTCTCCACTTGGCTTCAAATCCTTCTTATATCTCTTGAACCCCACTCCTTCTCCAATTTCCCACTCTTCTTACCCCCACTTTGATGTTGCGCGCGCAACTCCTCTTTCACAAGTCTATCCACTCACACTGGACCCCGTTAACCGCACGCGCATCTTTGCTGCGCACCTTTCACTTTTGAGACTGCTAATGATATGCAAATTAGTTCTTACATAACACTTTATGCAAATTAGGAAAGGGTTAGCATTTTAGTTCAAAATTTGGCGCAATTTGCTGTAAAAAAGTGGGGGTAAAATTTGAAATCCCCTCCAACAAGATGGCTGAAAATGAAAGAAAAATTTAAAAAAGCGCATGCGTAAAACATCAACTGATGCTACAATTTCAAAAAGCAGGGGATTCCCCACCAACAGCGCCATCTGTTGGAAAATGTCGGTAAAATGTTGGTAACCATGGTAAAACAGATTCCTCGCTAACCCCGCGTACAACAACAGGGGATTCCCCACCAACAGCGCCATCTGTTGGAAAATGTCGGTAAAATGTTGGTAACCATGGTAAAACAGATTCCTCGCTAACCCCGCGTACAACAACCTAAAAAGTGTGGGTAAAATTTGAAAACGCGCATGCGCAAATCGCAAAATGAGGCCAAAATTCAATGTGTATGCAAGTAAGGTGGGTGGCGGTGGGTGGTATGCAAATTAGTCTGCAGGAAAGGGTTAAAAACAATTCACAGCGTATGCAAATTAGGTGAGTGGGTGGTGGGTGGTATGCAAATTAACCCTCGAACAATACACAGCGTATGCAAATTAGGTGGGATGTATGCAAATTAGTCTGCAGGAAAGGGTTAAAAACAATTCACAGCGTATGCAAATTAGGTGAGTGGGTGGTGGGTGGTATGCAAATTAGGTGGGTGGTATGCAAATTAGGTGGGTGGTATGCAAATGATATGCAAATTCAGGGGAATCCCCCAAAACAGCGCCACCTACCGGCCAAAGTCGGTAACTAGGGTAATGCAGATTCTTACACTCGGTCGGTAAAACAGATTTCTGCAGGATTACAGATTTAGCAATTTTCTCGGTCGGTAACTGTTCCCGGATCGGCATAGCTCTACTACTTTGGTCATAAACCGCAAAACCATTAGGGTGGCCCTTATTTGGGCGATGTTCTCAAATGTTCTGTTCTCGCCCAAAAAACTAATCAATGTACAAAAAAAAATTTTGTAAGTTAGAGACAAATAATTCAAAATTAACTTGTGCCTCTAGGCAACTGCATTTTTCCATGTATTTTTACATGGTTAAAAAATCGCTTTTTTGTAAATTTGCTATAAAATCATTAAACATGAATAATTATCAATGCACAAACGACATTTCTATTCATAAATGTTTAAAAGATGTAATTCTGATACTTATTTATTACAAAAATTGTATGAACTATTTCTTGCAAAACAGAAAAAAATTCAAAAAATTACAAAAACGTTGGCGTCGAAGTAAAAATAAAAAAATTTAAATGAATAATTATACGATTAAAAATATCGTTTACCTATTGTAAAATATTATTTTCTATAGATTTTATAGAAAATTTAGAAAAATGAAACTTTTCTTCAAGTAAAAATACATGGAAAAATTCAGTTGACTATAGGCATGTGTTAATATTGCTTCGTTTAGCTCAAACTCGAAGAAAAAAATTTTTTTTAACGAGCAATTTTCCGGGTTGAGACCGAAGATTTGAAAACAACGCCCAATCTAGGGCCACAATAATATACATATACATATACATACATTACATATAATACAGTTACAATATAAAAGAGAAATGTAGAATCCATTAATTTTTAAAAATTTGATTTGTTTAAAGTTTTAAACTATGGCGTATAAAAATTCGTATTGAAGTCGACAATGTTGTCAATTAATTTTCCTGCTTTTGCGTCTCTGGATACTTTCGTGGCCTTTTTTCGTCAACCGTTTGTGTCCTTCGGTTGGGTTGATATCTAATAGCATTTTGAAAAGTATTTATAAGATTTAGTTTTATATCCAATAAGTGACCATTAAATGTTAAAGATTAAATGTTAAAAGTTAAATCCTAAGAGATATTTACTGTTTAAAATAAAATACATTTAAAGTAAACTAATTTGTTTAAAATTGAACCGTCCACAATCAAAAGAACTTATGAACGAGTGCGCATGTCCCCTGGCTCAGCCGTAGACTCGCTGTACGAGAGACCAACGAAAGTCACACGTAAGCCCTTTTGATCGCAGTCGCTTCAATTGTACTAAAAAAAGAAAAATAACGTATGTTTTGGTTCATATGGGTCATATTTTTGGCTAGCGTATGTTAAAATACAGGCCGAACAACTGTTCAGTTTAAAAACTAAATATTTAAAAACAGATGTTACAAATTTACCTTTGATAAACTCAAGAGACGAGGTTTTCTTTTCTGGGTAGTTGTATTCAAAGACGTAGAAGCAAAGTATTAGAAGTAGGATACCTTCTAATACCGACTCGGTTTCAAGGACTATTTCCTGCTCAATAAAGATCACACAAATGCATTTCTCATCATAAAGTGACGTTCCTGTAAAATAAATTTTTTCAGCATAAACAAGTAATTAAAATTTTGAAATTATTAATTGTATCTTCTCTACTTAAGAAGAGAAGGTATAATTAATAATTTCAAAAATAATATCTTTGATCATTGTAATTAAGAAATTTAAGATGTTATTAAATTTTTTTCTCCTTATATCTGTGTTTTTTATATATAAATAAACACAACTTTGTTTGCAGAAGAGGATAAAAGTGACCATTTGTCGATATTTTGAAAACCTCATTTAGAGCAATTTTTCAGTTTTTTTATATTGAAGTTTACCTTATTAGACGTGTTGTTTGTTGGAGTCTTGAGATTTTTTGGTTTTATCTTTCAAATTTTAGCCGAAACAAAAAAATGTTCGGTAAAAACCTTTTATTTGGATGTTTTCTTAATTTTTGAATTTAAATATCTTCTAGGAAGACCACGGAAAAATATAATTTTTTCTGTAAAAATTAAATTATTCATTTCACTACTCACTTTTCAATTTTCACTAGGGTTCTAAAGTTAGTTTTAAAAATAAACTGATTCAAAATTTTCTATTTTAATAATATTTTTGAAAGATTAAATCTTTCACTTATTTCCAAATTGAAGTTGGCTTTTATATATTCGATTTCTATTTTCAAGTAAATTTAAAATTTTCAATTTTAAAACTAAAAAATTGTTCTAAATAAGGCGAGGGGCTTCTCACTTAGAATTCCGTAGGACTTATTTTATGATTGACAAACAGATTCTTACTAATTCACACAATGTCTGCAATGTCCTATATAAGAAATCAGTTAGTTATAGATATAGGTATACTGCTATGCTTTTCAGAAAGTAAGAGAGAATAAGTTATAGAATTTACCTGGGATAGATAAAGACAAGATAGAGTGAGAAACACAAGCAGAGTTCACAGTTGTGGTTCTGAAAGCAAGAGAGAATAAGTTTACCTGGGATAGATAAAGACAAGACAGAGTGAGAAACGCAAGCAGAGTTCACAGTTGTGGTTCTGAAAGCAAGAGAGAATAAGTTTACCTGGGAAAGATGAAGACAACAATAGCGTGCGCAACGCAAGGAGAGTTCCCAGTTGTGCTTCTAGAAGCAAGAGAGAAAAAGGTTACCTGGGATAGATAAAGACAACAATGGCGTGCAAAATGTGAAAGAGGAAAAGGTATAACAGGTGTCTGAGATAGATAAAGGCAGAGTAGAGAGAGAGAAAATAAGAAAACAGATTTTAAACGATGTGGAAATTCTAAGGCATCCTTGTAAGGAACTTTTATGATCATTTTGTAATTAATTTTGAAAAGTTTAAACAATTTTTTTATATTTTCTATGTGAAATATTTTAAAAGCTTACAACTTTTTAATTAGCAAAAGGAAAAATAATGTAATTAATGTAATTTAATTGATTTAATTGAATCGATTGTATAAACAATTAAAATGGTGTAAATTAACTTTCGAGGAAATTGAGCTAAATTATGTGGTTTTATGTAATTTGTATACAAGAATCATAAAAAAGTTATTTATTTAAATTC